>JAULKQ010009877.1:0-44638 GCA_032356285.1 Smithsoniella earleae | reverse complement strand
TTCATGCATCAAACATGACACACTTGTCTCTTTCTTTAACAGGTATCGCCAATAAGCTAAAAAAGTAGGTCAGATGTAGACTGGGACTTTGGACAGTTTGTTATTCATCTGCCACAAGCTTGAGGAAGGTATGCAGTTGTATCTTTCATCTATGTTTTCTGCTTTCTTGACAGGTCAGCTTTCTCCCATCTGCTTTCTCCCATTCTCGCCAATTACTTGAAAAAGAATCGCTATTATTTCTTAATGCTTTTGGGCTTCTTGGTGTGCCATCTGTCAAGTGTGCGCACTTTTTCCTCATTTACACCTACCTCCATCACTCTATGTGTGTGCCGCTACAGCACTTGATATCATGCCAGTCCAACTCCAGACTTAGAGGAGGAAGTCCAAATACAGACCTGTGCTAGTGGTTGACCAAAATTGAGCATCAAGAGTGCTCTGAACTTACTGCTCACATAAATGCTTCAAATCAGATGGCAGAGAACAGAGATTCCCTCCTTTAGCTGAAGACTCGCCCCCAATCCTATAGGTTGCTGGAGACATGTTGGTTTGTAAACCTAGCTCTTTCAGAAAAGTCAGTCGGAGCAGATCCATGTCCCAAGCTCTTTTTCATGGAAACTTGATGCAGTATCTAGCCACGCAGTGGATCCCAGAGCAATGTCTAAGCCCAATTTTGGTCTGCCATAAGTCCAGGTCTGTATCCAGACCTGTTTGCACCTTCTCCTAGAATTGTATATACATGTGTTAATTTTGCAGCCTAACTTGCTGAAAATAAATGGCCTCAAGTTACAAAGTATTCTTGTACTCAAAGCAGCATAGTTATGAGGATATGCTCATGGCTCTCAAGTGCTTCACACACTCACTGTGCCAGATCACACTGCTTTTATATCTTTGATGGTTGCTCATCTTAAACCAAATAGTGATATAGCATGTATCAAAGCTCCTACATGCTTCCAGACTCGTTCTGGATCCAGGAGGGTCTAGTTGTTCTCTAGTTACTCCTGCACACCTCTGGAGAGACCTACATACTTCCGGAGACTTCCTTACACATCACATAAAGTTTCCATTGTAACAACCGTTAATTCCAACAATACGGGTAATGAAATAGCTGCCTGGGCTATGTATGCCTTGGGCAAGGGGGCATGCATGAATGCTCAAGGTAGACATACACAGACTGCACAGATAAGGCACTTATTGGGTCCAAAAGTGCAACGAGTTAGTTACAGTATATTTGGAATACACGAAAGAAATCTGGCCAGTCGAGAAACCGGTAACTCTGGGTGAACTAGTTGCCCTGGAGGATTTGCATTTGAGAATTCAGTGTAGGCAATGAGTACTCTGAATAGAGTTGCTAACATGCTGTGACCCACTGTTAATTGGTAGATTGTTTATGTTGTAAGGTGTTAACATGGTGTCAACAACAGATTCATCCACTCGCTATTCGGCACAATGATTTCATCCTTTCAACCTCTAATATCAAATTGTTTTGTTATATGGATCCCTCCTGTTCATTGTACAGCTGACCGTCACGATCTCGTCAACTGGGAGTACTTCATCAGCAAGAATCAGACATTCCATATTGCAAGTCACCCATCAAAAGTGAGAATCTTGCGAAGAGGTGCCTGGTTGACTGAAACAAACTCTCCACAAGACAATGTATTGTCTCTAGATATATAACTGTTCATGTGACCAGATACAACGCTTAGGCTCAATGGGAGACATTTGAAACCCAAACAAATCCAAATGCAATTATGGCCACGGTTATTGAGTTGGATAGCTCTGCATTGCTACAATTAGGAATACACTAACGCATTATTTTAGGCCTCTGAATTAGAGCGTAGCAACTGCAAGCTGCTACCAATTATGCATGTTCTGTGGCTCTCCCATCCTTGCAGCACTCTGTTTCACATTCTCCATAGCGTCACACCATGAAGTTAGAGGGGTGACAAGTTGACTTCATGTGAGCAGTACTTTGCCACTCTTATGGTGTTTTGCTCGTCCAGAGTTGCTATGTATTCACTTGACAAAACATGTAGCCTTGAAACGGAACCCTATCTGGGTGATTCAGGATGATTTCTTCACCATGCTGAAGGCCCTAATTTGGGCCGAGGAAGATTTGTTTGGTTGTGAATTGCAGATCAATGACATCGAGCCTGAGGGGGGCTACAATGTGGAAATCGATGTTATCAAAGAGATCAAAGTGCCAGGGAACGCCCGCGTGAAAACTTTTGTACAGAATGGCCAAGATTGGGTGGTACTAGACGAGTCTGGCTGCCTGTTCCATGTCAGTGTACCTGGTATTACTCCTGAGGACATGGTGTTCACAAAGCTGTGGCGATTTCACTCTGGTAGGGTCTGCAGCATACTGCCAGACACGGACTCCCACTGCATCATCTCAGCGGACACTTCTGGTAACATTTGGTCATATGACACGCAAGAAGGTCATGTCTTGGCAGCGAGGCAATTTGCCCAAGGTATAACATGCATCGTCCGTGGGAATTATGCTCTTGAGGGTGATCAGGGAGGCCTGGATGTGTTCACTGGCCATGAAGGCGGCTTCCTGCGGCGCTTGCTGCGCTGCTCCGACGGCTGGGAGCTTTTGGCATGCTTTCGGCCGCATTCAGCTGCCATTCTGGCCATCTGTGGCTCGCCCTCAGGTGATGGGCTGGTCACATGTGGTGGTGACCAGACTTTGTTCTTCTTTACCACTGAGGATAATGCCTGTGAACCGCTGGCATTGGTTAAACTCAACCACAGCCCCACTGCCGCTATTTGGACATCTGAAGGCGTAATTGTCGGCTGTGATGATGGCACACTGCTCCTTGTCAACCCCCCGTTCAGCCATCAGCACGATAAAGCTGTAACTTACGCCAGCCAGCCAGCAATAAAGAAATGGGAGTTCGTTTTGCCCCGGGAACTGTGGCCAGAACCCCCCAAGAGAGAACATCAAGAAGATAATGAATCAGCGAAGGATGGAAACAACGGCACGTATCACGTCATCTACAACTACTATATTGATTACTGCTGTATATTATCGTTTACATCAATCACAATCTCAGAGAAATTCAAAGCATTGAGTAAAATGTCAACAGAGTATCCTCCTTACAAATGCAATTAAGGCAGACGCTGGCATCATAACAGAGCACACGACAGGCAGTTGACTCAACTGTACATTTCTACTTATTAAGCACGAGAGGGGACTTGCGCTCCTTGTTGGAAGCCATGCCCTATGCTTCTTGCTAGCGACCCAACATAGCTCTGTAACATGTAACTATTGCCCTTAATAAGAGAGATACTAATGTCTTTATACATGAATCTCACAAATGCTGCTTTGGACATGTTCCTACCAGCACATGCACATTCTGCAGTTCTTCTTGCACTTGATGGCATCAAAAGATCATATCAATCATGAAAATGCCATGAAGGCCCTGTGATATGTGTGCCTGCTTGAACATGATTGCTTGATTCAGTATTCCATAATTCCCCCATATTGTATTCCCCTGCTTCCTTGCCTAGTTGCATTTATGTTGGGAGAAACTTCCTCACTTCCCTGATTCTATCCAGGGCTGTCTTTGCAGCGCATGATCTATTAACCTTGCATCGTTTTCAACACTGTTGCGAGAGTGTGTATCTCATGTACGCTCCCTTAGAAGCTTGGTAGGTTGTTTGGCTTTACTTTGTCATCACTGCTTGCTTGTGAGGTTAAATTAGCAATTCTTCCCTCTAATATTTCAATAGGCTGTCTACCAAACTTCCCACAATAATGGCTGTCAGAGTTACAAAGCTCTTTCCAAGAACTATGCCATGCTCTTGGATCCAATCTCGCCGGAGAGGGGAGTCGTCTCTGTTGACAAGCATATTGCTCAAGCCATGCAGTTACAATGCATGAGGTTGCTGCAGTACCACAAGCATTGTTTTGTGACTTCACATTGTAAGGCGAAACTGGTACCATGTGTATGGTGTCCTGGCTTTTTGTTGTGAGTCCTCTGGCATCTAAGTGCCGGTGCTCTAGTTTGTAGGTCAGGCAAGTGTGGAGGAGCAGAGTACAGCAACCGAGTGGGTACCGGGAGAATCTGAAATCAAGGGCTTCCCTGTGGCAGGGCTTTTTTTGCATCCAACTTCGAAAGACCGATTCTTGCTGTCCCTGCAAGGCAAGCCATGCCAGTGCCTCTTTGACTGCACATTCAACGACCAAAACCCAGGAATTCACCGTGGAATGTCTTCAGCAATCACAGCAGCCAGCGTCTCATCTCAAGGGACCCACTTTATCACTGGGAGCTGTGATGGAGCCGTTCGGGTGACCTCCACACGGCCCTTCTGTCTGCCGGAAACCGGGGATGTATTCTGGGAGGATCAGGTTTTCGAAATGCACCACTCTGTAACGTCGGCATGCCTGAGTTTCGACGCTACGACCCTCATGTCTTCGGCTTCAGATGGCACTGTTGTCTTCCACAAACTGCAGCATGAAAGCCTGCACCCCGGGGCTCACCATGAAGGCCATCCAAACGACCGATTCCCCCGGCTTGGCGACATCAACCTTGACTATGTTCCTGACCTCACTGATGGGCAGTCTTACACCATAGAGCAAGCGAAGCAGCAGCGTGAGAAGGACACACTGCTGGCTGCTGCAGAAGGGAAGAAAGCAAGAATGCGACTGTCCATTGCTCAGTGTGCCTCCCCCACCTGTGAGCCAGACTGGCCAGAAATGTACAATCATACTTGTATAACACCTGTATTGCTCTTGCCTTATGCACCATACCGGCGTAATTTATGCCTGAATGTTTGCTTGGCACTGAGCTCACACACCCTCTTCTTGTTTGAGAATTGCCATTGAAAGGCAAGCAGGTCATGCCATGTCATCCAATCTTACATGTGAACAGAAGAAGAACGACATTCCCCATCCTGGGAGTGCTTTGTTTGTTTCACAACACAACCATCTCAGAATGTCTGCTTACGACAACTCTTCTGTGAATTGTAAAACTGGCATCAGGGCATGCCAGCTTGACAGCCCTGAGTGTTGTACGGTAATCTGCGCAGGGAATTCTTTCCCAGGAGAATTGTCCAGCTGGATAGCATGTTAAGTTTGCAGGTTTACCAACACTCTGAACGCCTGAACTTTCTCAGCTACCCTTGCATGCAATAGTTGTCTCTGTTGATCACCTTTTGGTGGCTACGTACTCTCTTCAAGATAGTATTACTGGGCTCAAGGCGGCCTGAGGGGGCAGAAGAGGGGGTTTGGAAGTTGACAAGTCACAAATGATGTAGACTGAGTGCTGAACTCCCCCCTTAAAACAAATCGTCCACCTGGGCCTCAATCCTCCAATGGTAGTTAAAGGAATATCTTTGCCCTGTTCACGAGAAAATTTGTCTGATTTGGAGTCAAGCAGTTCTGGCTGTCTTCTGTTTGGGTTGAAACAGATCAGGGTAGTGCAGGATAAAGAGAGAGTTTGAGCAGCTACTTGCAGAGAATGCGGCGAAGCCAGACAGTGAAAAGCTGCCTCTGTCCTACTTCGACATCGACCCAGACATGCGCAGTATTATAGAGCAGGAGATCAAGGAGCAGGAGGAGCAAGTACGCGCCGAGATGGCGCACGAGCTGGAGAAGAGCCGTGTGCTCCTGGCCAAGGTGAAGGCACGGTTCCTGGATCCACTGGAAGTCGAGCGGATTGAGCTGCACGCGTTCTGCACCCCTGCCATGGTGACGTCGTTCCGCACAGCCAAGCTTGAACAGTGGGTTCAAGACGATCTTGCAGCTATGGTGGGCGAAAATGCACAGGCTGGGGTGAGCTGCATTGGGCATGATGTCATCACGCAGTCAGAAATGGCAGTTGACTTGGGGAAATCCTCACTCCCAGGTGACCAAGAGCATGTGGTGCGCAGCAGCCAGGGCTCTCTGATGCTGCCCCTTTTGCTTCCCGCATTGTCCTGAGTATCTCTCAGAATACAGATCAACAAGGTTACCAATTGTTGCTTCAGCTTGGGCTGAGAATGCCAGCTTTTCGTGCTGTAGAGCCTTCAAAAGGGGAAGGGTAAGAAGCCGTCGAAGGTTGAGGCGCGTCGAGCCGCCCGCGAAAAGCGGAAGGTGGAGTGGGATGCATTTCTGGCCACCAAGCCGGATAACAGCTACGTCAACCCTGACGATGCACAGGCCATCATGCATGCCGCAAAGAACATGGGCGACTATAAGCTCAAAGGCGAGAAGGACTTTGTGCCTGATGAGAACAAGCGCATGACTCCGAAACGGAAAAAGCGTCAGGTGGCCACCCCTTACCGGGTTGCCCTGCCACCCTCCTCTCCTCAACAACGAGCCCTGATTGTTCAAACATCTTACCACTCCAGGTGAAATATAGTTACCATTTGATCACCAGTTTTCTCAGCTAAATACTATATCGATTTGTTCAGTTAAACAGGTACTTGGTTCTTTCTTTGTACGGCTTTGCATCATTAGGTACATGCAACAAGTGCACGCATGTTCATCCCTAACAGACTTGACCCCCATTAGTTTTCAAGCTCACAATACATGACAGCCTGATTGCACAATAACAAGGGAATGGGGAGATGCTGTAATGCATCCAAACCTCTATTTCTAGGGCTTCTGGGATGGGAGAAAGTAGGTGAAAATGTTTTCGGTCAAAATCGAAGCAATCCAGATTCAAATAGTAAGAAGCGGGACAGGCAAAGAGCAGGCAAATAACTTGATATGGTGGATTTTGAGTGGGCTCTGAGCACATCCGTCACCCAAGAATAGATGCTGGAACTTTGAAGATTCCTCTGGTCTTCGATTGAAATAAAGAACGAAATTTTATCAATCGGGGATTTTGTTGATCTGCATGACCTGTCACTGGGTGGGATAGCCGAGAGAAGAACTGCTTGATTGGGCTTGAGGCCTTGAGTTAATCGGGAAAATTAGAGCGAATTTTGCTTCGTACAATAAGGAAAGGTTGCCAGGGACCGGGAGCGTTGGATATTTCAGTCCCAATGGGACAGGGGGCTTCGGAAGGTGTGGGCATATTGCGCCAGTACACGCACACACTCTTGGCACTGTCTCTGGAAATTGAAACTCGTTGGTGACACTGTGTTGCTCGGTGCCTGAAAATTACTCGCAACAGCTGTCGATGCGAAGAGAAAGTTAGCTACCGATGCACAGTGAGGCAAATTCAGGCATCATTCCAGCAAACATGTAGTTGACTCAACTGGACTGTTATGCACGTCTAATGTCAAGATGGAAAACGTGCTCCCTGCTGGAACCCGTGGCCGATCCTTCGAGCAAAATGACCATAGAATTGCTGGAAGATAAGTTTATTGCCTCTAATTATCGGCAGACTAATCTGCTTGTACAACAAAAGGCGAACAAACCTCGCCTTGCCATTGTTCCTACTCCCACAAGCACAGTCCGCTGACTCATGAATCTGCTGCTCAGCCGGCTTTCCTGATGTACCATAAGCCTCAACACTGAATGGCACGAAGTATACACACCCATGATTGCCACAAAAGCGTCCCTACCCCAAGGCGGCTCTCGCCGCACCATTGTAATTACTTCTGTGTATTTAGCATGGTCCTGGACTTGATGTGAACCTCCACAGGATGCAAAGCCCCACCGGAATCATACTTCGGTGGCCGGTCTGGAGAGTTCCAGCGGATTCAGGCACCACAACCCCCCCTTTGCCCCCCCCTACATTAGCTCCGGCCCACAGCAACGGACTCTTGCACTGCTTGATGTTAGAATGATGGAAAAACGCCAAATCCTGTCGGGTTTAATTGATTATTGATCTTCAATCATCGCATACGTATTGGCTCATGGCTGTCACCGTTCACCTTACCACACTTGACTCGCAGTTAATTGTGCAGATCTGCCTTCTGCTTCAAGGAATTCACGACGTCAAAATGGGTTTTAATGAGAGATTCCTAGCGCTGCGCGACGTGAAGCGTGCGGTCTGCCAAGAGCTTCAAGACAAGTGCTCCAGTCTCGAGGTACCCATCTTCAAGCCTGCAAGCCACTGATTGTATACCCTTGATCACTGAGTAAAGCATGCAGAGGTATTGCAAGCTTCCATCCCAGCAGGTGAGATTGTTAAAATGTTTCCAGGACATTAATTCAAAGCTGGGCATAAAAGAGAATATTCTGGTGCCTTCCATGCTACCCAGTGAAGAGCCAGAGCGCCGCGAGGAAGTGACAGACGCTGATATAGCTGCATTTGTGGCAGACAGAGACACTGCTGCATGCTCAAATGTGCTTGATGGGTTTACTGGTGGTGAATCTGACGCAAATACTACCTCCAAGCTAGCTTCTCCAGTTGACAAGCATGCTGAAACAAGCAGTCTCGCTGCAAGCAAACCAAATGGAGAGTCTTTGAAAGCGATTATGGAGAGGCTGTCTGCTCAGTACCTCCCAACCCCAGCAGAAAAGATTCAACGTGCTTTATATGAGCGTCGATGGGTGTGCAGCTAGCTGCTCGTACTGTTGCTTTCTAATTATTACAGTTGAAGATGATTGTAATGCTGAGTGAAACAGTGTTAGCTGTGCAGCCCTAGCTACATTGTTCTATTCCACACAGGAATATCTCACTCAGTCAGAGACCAAATTCAACATCAGACCACAAATAGGCTAGTGTTGAGAGTGCGTCCGAGGTCACTCAAGAGTACCCTATATAACCGACAACATAAGATCTGAGACAATTAAATCCAAAAGGGTTTGGCGCTTTTCCAACAGCTAGTCAGAAGTCACGCAGACTTGCTGTAGCAACTGTCACAAAGGCCCAACACTTAGTGTGGGATGTACCCAACTTATGAATGATTCAGTTCCATTACTATGACTCTGTTTTCACTCCAACATCGCACTGTGCTTACATATGCTTTTCACACCACAGTATCCTTGGTACTTAGCTTGTCATTTCATTAAATACAGCAGGTGGATCTAGATCCTGTCTGGGAACTTCTACATTCCTCTAGAGTGTTCCACACAGTCCCAGAGACTTCCACACTCTCCTGCTACACTCTAGACACATGCGATCATGTAATGGATGTTTCCGATGCATGTCACACATAATCTAACAAACAGTCATCTTTGAAACGCCCACGTAAATTCAAATCTGCTTTTAGATGTCACAGTAGTCGAGGATAGTTCTTTTTTTGTGACCTCCGACATGAAAGAGCCCTTGTTGTCAAGCGAGAAGGATGGGTCTCAAGCTTGATAACATGCTCATGAGGGATGGTAAGTAGGTGCCTAACTTGACTGAAATATCTAGAGAGTTGTATCTACAGTAGGATTAATATCTTGGTCGTGGCAAGCAGCTTGAGCCTGGTACAGGTGCCACTACTCACCGGGATGGTTCAAATTTTTAGTATTTTTTGCGACAATGTAACATGGAGCCTGCTCGTTATTTTGCAGAAGGCACAGCGGGACCTACTGCTGAAAAGAATCAATGAAATTACAGCCAAATTCGACGAGGGTCTGATGACGCTCAAACACGAAAAGATCGAACTGGAGAAGAATCTGAAGGCCGCGGAAGTTCAATGCATTGTTCTCGTGCGGGAGCACGCCCTGTTGGTTGAGTTTAGTGGCCGCGACGAGCTACTAAATTCTAAGCTTGCGAACAAGCAGGGCGAACAGCGGGTACTGGCGTCTCTGCAATCTGGCTTGCATCGCCTGGCTGTCACCTGGATTTATGTTCCGTTCACACGCGCGACTTACAAACCAGCCCGAAACGCAGGAAATTATGGCCAAAATTGGCCAATGCCAGCAGCAGCTGAAAGACCAGAAGGTTCAGCTCGACAATATAGCGAAGCGCAACGCTGAAATAGTCGGGTACTTCGACTCCGTTGTCGGCGACGGTCATCCGTATCGGGAGCAGCTCGTAGTCATCTTCAACCGTAAGGTGAAGCGCGCGAAGCGAGGCGCGGTCGACCGCGTCGACGATGATGACGACGACGCCGACGACGACGACGACGACGACGACGATTCCGAAGACGACGACCAGCAGCAAGTTTGTCCGCAAGGCTGCGACCAGGCCCTCTACGACGAGGTGTTGCGCCGACTTCTGCTTTCTGTTGTCTTCGAGATTTCCGCGTGCTTTCGCGTATTATTGTCTGTGTTGAACGATGAATCATGACACCGCGGACCACCATCCGACGTGATTACGGTCATGCACGACATCATTAAGGCCAACAATCAATTAAATCCAGTACGCACTTGGCTCTTTTCGAATCCTAATACTCTGCGCTTGTGTACTGTAAACGTGGCTACAGGTGTGCGTGATTCGCGAACAACGCCTCGATCAGGAGGACATCATTGCGGACATCAGCAAGAGCTGCGAGCAGACGCGGAAAGAGCAGGAGGTTCTGAAGCAGAAGCTCAAGCGTATCGACCAGTCCCTCGCTGCTACGGAGTCCGATATTCGCGACTTCCAGCGGGAAAAGCAGGCCGCGCTGAACGAAATTGACGTCATGGTCATGCTGCACGCGCATCAGATCGAATACTTAGTTGACGGGCGCCTCCCCGGGGACGTCAGTGGCGCGGTGGTGTTCAGCAATCGCGAGTTGACGCGACTCCGACATCGTATCGACGTGCGTGCACACCAGCGCTCCTCTTCGCCTGCTGTATTGCTTGCGGCCGACAAAGCTCAGCTACGGCCACAATAACCATGCAATAATAATCCTTGAGTTCTTACAGCGTTGTAGATTTATCACCTACTGCCACGCTCAGCTTACGAGCGTTTGCTTGCGAGAGATGCTCTACATTAAAGTTCTGCCTCGGTTGTAATACCGACGTCTGGGATCGTAGTACTGCCCTAGCTGTTGCTCGAGTACGAATCACTGATACACCTTGTATCCTTGACTCGTGTGAAAACCCCGGTTGAAGAAAAACTTCAGCGGCCCCTGAAGAATGGCGCCATTCAGCATTCACAAGGAAGCCGAATAATCGTTTTTCCCCTTCTAACCTATGATAGACACCGGATACACAACTTCAACACTGACAAACAAACGTGCTTGATATAGTCTTGTCGGCCGCAAACAACACGCGGCTGAAGAACTACGCTTCCAGACGCAAATCCGGCTTTCTCGACGCTCGCAACACTTGTAACTGATACGAACGTGTCTCGAAGCTTCAAGATTCTTCGCGCGGTGCAAACGACACTGCACAGCAGCTGACTGTGCCTGTTATCAGACTATCATAGACTGTGTAGCCGGCAACATAAGATCTTCAGGCAGTTGGACCCGATCGCGTTTGGCGCTTCACCGTCAGCTATAGCCTGGCCAAACCGTACCACCGTACCGTACTTAATCAATAGGTAGGGCAGTGCCCCGTCCGTATGGAGCGATAAATGCCCTACATCCCATTTTCTGGAGCGAAAGAAGGCCCAAAAGAAGTTTGACTACGTTCTGACATCCGCCTGCGTGTCCATCAATCTTCCGTGGTCGGCCTCTCTTAATGCCACCGTCAATGAAACACCCGGTCCGTAAATTTTTAATTTAATTTAACTCTGTCGAAGTCAAGTTTCCAGTTTTTGCCCTCCCAAAAAGAACAGCTTTGTCCTGCCCGCGAGGGTCTAGCTGTGGTTGCCCTGCCTATTTAGTACCGTATGTGAGGATGAACACCGCTGTTACGAATGTGTATGCGCAGGAGTTGGCGGCCGAAAAAGTCCAAATGCGCCGAACTCAGAAAGAACTTCGCAAGCAGCACACGCAGCTCGTCAAAGACAAGGCTGCGAAGGAGAAAGCGCTGACCGAGCTGGAGGCGCGCGCGTACGACGTTCAGGTTAGCACCTCGTCACATAGAAACAGGCAAAGGCCGGAATTTGTTTTCCCCCGTTTGCAAGACGGGTAGGGCGTTTGTTGGTGAAGCGCCAAACCCTTTCCGATTTTATTGTCTGAGATCTTGCGCTGTCGGTTATATAGTGTACTCTTGAGTGACCTCGCACGCACTCTCCACAGTGTTTGAGACTCCGCTGCATAGATGCTTTGCATGATTGACTCGCAGCAAACCCCGATGTATCGAATCACAGGCGCTTCCGAGTTAGCGAGGACAGCCAGCCGTAGCTCGATGTCTTGCAGATGCTCAAGTGCGGCCGTGAGATAGATATTGAGCTCCTGGAGCAGCTGGGGTCTACTGCGGGGGCTGACGAGCTGCGAGCGCAGCTGCGTGAGCAGGCGAAGCGGTTCGACGCGGAGCTCCGAGAGTGGGACCTGAAAATCGCGATGCGCACAGAGGAGCTCGTTTCGCTGACGCAGGAAAACACCATGCACTTAAACACTGTTGGAGAGCTCACTTCGCAGCAGAAGAGCCTCGAGGCTGGCGTCCGCCGCACACGGAAAGAGCTCAACGTCGATTCTGTTGGTGCTAGGAAGCGCGAGGCCGCTGAGCGGGAATATCTGGTGGATTTGATCCAGTCACAAGCCAAAGAAATCGACTATTTGAAAGGGCAGATCAACGTGCTAAAGCGTAAGGATACATCCGTGTTCCAGTGATGTTGTGCGCTTATCAGATGTTGATCTCCTTAACGATTAGAATCCCGAGATCCAAGTGCTGTGTATTCTCCAGGGACAGTGTTCTCCTTTAACGTCATGTAACAGTTCCACCAGGATGCTTGAACAACTTTTGGGAGTTTGTCAAGTAGAGTCACGTAAACACCTGACAATTGGATCCTTTTATTCCCATCACTTCTGCAGTTGTAGTCAGCTCAGCCCTTCACTGCACTTGTTTCTGTACGGTTCAAAGGAGTCCCGGAACCTTTTTTCAACCATGTCGCGATTTGTTGAACCGTGGTTTGCTGCCGTGGGCATCTTTTAGACTTTAATGAAGCTCGTTCAATTAAGCCTTGTACGTGATTGTAGTGAACTCTAAGAGCGTACTCGCATGCTCACGCTCGCTTGTGGGTTACTTGACGTCGTAATTGCACGTAGCCTGTGCCCGCTGGACCTTCTTCTGATGTGCCTTCCGTCTACGGAAATACCTAGAGACACAGGTGCGATGCGCACAGCAGTGCAACGCTTGTAATCTTTTGTGCGGCAGCTGAACAGGTTTTGTTCAACAGCTGCCTAAGTCTAATTAAACTCATAAGCGAGTGCAACCCGAAGTCAGTGTGTCACTAACTATCTATCCATATAACAGAATGTGGATAGTAATTAGCCTGCGTTGGACTCTCTTGCCTGTTTTGCATGCTTTCCAGGTGACGATCTCAGTGTAGGCCGGCTAAATTTTGCTCTTCTTGAATGAGACAGGACACTTGAGGAGGATCCTCCTCGAGGAGGTCTGTAATCATGCATGATCATGTGAACAATGTCATGCATGGATGGCTTCAAACCGTACGGAGATCAGGTTCAATCTGTCGACTCGTTTCATAATGTCATACTTGCATCACACAGACCTCAGTGCAGTAAGTTGGTCTTCTCAGTCGTAAGAAGTGCTCAACTGGAAGAATTGCTCAGCACAACGCCTTTCATGTATAACGGGTTACTTTCAGCCATCAAGCGTAACATACGTTGCACTGGATAGGCCAAATTTTCTATGCTATGATATTCTCCAAAATTTTCAGTAGTGTAGTAGTGCCTACAAGCCGACTGCGTGCTTTACGGATGACTGCGCAGCCTCGACATTGTACCATGGCTCGCAGTGGGGCGACACTTTTTGAAGGGCTGAACCGCTGGATTGAGAGGTGCAACGATGGTAAAACATCAGAGTTTTTCCAGTTAGAAGTGGCAGGGGATCCTGTCGGTTTTGTTTCTAAAGATGTAGTCGGAAAGCTGACTTCAAGGTAAGCCATTATCTGCACGGAGTTGCCTGGTTGCCCTGTTGAGCTTAGGATATTCTCAGTATATGAATTAATTTATTGCTTCACCATTCACCTGTCCACTTGGTACAGCTATTTTAGTGACAGTGTAATGCCCACAGTCAGATGCGTCCATCAAAACTAGAAGAGCTACGGGTACAATGATGCGAATGCAAGCGTGCAGACGACCACGTATAGACTATTTAAGTTGTGTTTGGATTGTGGCCTATTATTTGCTGAAAATAGCCTGCAGGATGGGCAACAAAGCCCATTTATTCTGCGGGGAGAAAAACTAACGCTTGACCCCGATTTGTCTACGATGGAATCTCGAAATTCAGCGATATCTGAGTATCTACTTCAACTGAAAGAGCAGGGGTTGATAGATGGATGGCGCGACGAGTTATATCCGGCATCGACGGACTTCAACGCCGACCCTGTTCTTCTCGTTGAACGTGCAGCAGCCCCTTTACTCGGCATAAAAGGATATGGAGTACATATGAATGGATTTGTGCGCAAAGAGGACCAAATTTATCTTTGGGTAGCGAGTCGTTCGAAGTCAAAACCTACTTGGCCCGGACAACTGGACCACATAGCTGCTGGTGGACAGGTCTGCATTATTCGCTTAAATACGCAATATCTGACTTTTCCCATGTTATTTTGTGAGTTCCTACTTCAATCCTCCCGAAAGTTTTTGCGCTAGATACAGCGGGTCTTCGCTCGGGGTTCTACAGTGCAATTAAGATTTACAACTTTACTCTGATTTCGCGAAGGTAAAGCATTTATGAATAGATCGCAGTGAATGTTGGTAAACCAAAGTATACATCTCCAACTACATCCAATTGCAGATATCCCGACCGCCAATAAACCCGTATTCCCGTCCAGTAGACTGCCACCATGTTATATTGGAATTGCATCAAGTACCTATGAGCTTGTTTTGGTAACGCGAGGCTTCACCGAGTCCACTACGATCCTTGGTTTTGTACCCTGTCAGGTTGACAGGGTACGGCTGTATGCCAACCACATCTTGCCACTGTACTAGAAGGCAGAATCTCTGTATCTGTTTCCTCTCCCGGCTGCATTGGACCCCTGCTGCATCAAGGCCGTGAAAGCTGCAAACAAATTCACTAGTGTGCAAGCACAGTGCTTCTATTATCATATGAAGTGAATTATTGATACCTGTGTATCTGTACACAAAGTGAAATGGTCATTCAGGTTCGCCTGATAATTATCAACGCTTAAAAGATTGACTTTTTTTATCTTTAGTGCTCCGGTGTACTTGGACCCATTCTATCAAGGTAACACGTGAAAATTAACCTTGTGTGATGCTGCAGCCGTATGGATTGAGTGTATCTGAAAATATGGTGAAAGAAGCGTTTGAGGAAGCTGGGATCTCAAGCAAGATTGCGCGCAACGCAGTTGCTGCTGGTGCAGTGAGCTACACCTCAGCTTACACATACAAGAGCGGATGTCCAGGACTGAAACGAGATGTTCTTTTCGTTTTTGACCTTGAACTGCCAGAAGACTTCAATCCCCGCCCTGTGGACGGGGAGGTTGATGAGTTTAAGTTGATGGCTGTTTCTGAAGTGATTGATATTGTAGCTTTTGGAGACATGAGCTGTAGCTTCAAGGATAATTGCAATCTAGTGTTGATTGATTTTTTCATTCGGCATGGCCTTCTTTCCCCAGATAGCTCTGGCTATCTGAGACTGTTATCGAAACTGAGAAGCGAAGAGTGTAAATGAACAGTAGCTCTTTCGGGAGTTACGTGCATCGACTCGATTCCATGGTTGCTATCACTTGCTAAAGTGAGAAACACTTGTTAAGCTGTGTCGAATCTTGACTTCCATAGTGTTGAGAGTTTCAGCTCTACGCGCCGTACATCTATCTCCTAGCACGTTTAGGATGTGAAAATATTGTGTCACAGAACTCGACGATTTCTAAATGCACAAGTTTCGCTCAACGTGTTTCAAATGACGCCACATGTATCTACATGCGGCTGTAGCATCGTAGACCAGCAATTTGCCGGCAAACTCAAATATGCGTACAGTTTTGTGGTAAAATGTAAGTTGTAGGAAAAAAGCGAACGAGTGCCAAGCGCTTTGCTGTTCACAGTAAGCTTGAAGGTTACAGATCAGCCACACTGGCCTCGGACCAAAAAACAAAACGGGGCCATTTCACACACCATCCCACATTGCCACTCACCATCCTCAAATCGTATCAGCGCTAATTCACTTGTTCATTCAGCGCCAGTTCACTTGTTGATTGAGTGGTCTACCATAATCCACAGAGTCAGGTACTTGCAGGATTATATTGCAACTTCCTCTCACCTACCTCGCCCACTGTCAAAATTTCATGGGATAATTTACAATCCAACGCGAAAACTTAGTGTCTTGCATATGGTAGCTATGAGACCAGGATATATCAAATAAACTCATGTATATTCCCAAACCTGGTTTTATCAGATTTTCTCATGCTGCTCCTAGCTGCTGCCAGATGAGGCACCTTAGACACCATTGCATGGCACAACGACCACATATGGCCCACCAACACCTTGTAGTCTAATAGAAAAAAAAGGAATAATGTGCATAGAATCAAATCACCAGGCGTATCACTGGACCAGAGAGTAAGAAACTTCATGAGGCCACACCCCCACCACCTATATTGACCAAATAGTTTCTCACCAGCCCCTGCAATCAACTCCACTCCAAACTACTACTAGCTGAGAAGACCTTACATGGGAACCCAAGCGGTGCAAAATTTTCGGAAACTCGGTATTAACGTTCACCTCGAAAAAATTCAAGTTAGTGTTGCCACTGCCATCCCTCGTCACAGCCACAGTCACACACGGTTCCTTCACACACTCATGAAGTACAGCATCATTCCGGCCAAAAAGGTCCAAACCAAGTCTGGATCTGGGGATACGCCGCAAGCCGCGGCCACCCGAGCTACGGAAAGAGACCCCTCTCCTGCAGCTTCGCGGAATCCACAGCTGCTATCGCTCTGTGAAGAATCATTCAAAGAGCTCGATTCTGTTTCACGCCATTTATCGTGCTTCTCTCGGTGAGCAGCTGATAAAGGGCCTCGTGAGCGAACTGTCGCTTCTGGTCTGATATGTTCCATAATTGTGGCTTGAGGGGCAACGGAAGGTGCGTCCAGGTCAATTTCTGGTGAGTCGTCAGAAATTTTCAGATTCGCTTCGCGTGGCGAAGTTGCTGACACCCTGACAGCACGAACTTGGGGTTCAGGCCTTGGACCAATGGCTACAGTTGTTGTGTCCTCAATATCTGTCAAGTCCTCGCTGCCATTCGGTACCACTTCGAGCCAGCTGCAACCTGACGACGACCGTGAAATCGGTCGTGGAGCTGCTGTAATAGGCTCCGGGCTTGTAACTCTAGGTGTACCTAAAAACTACCGAGCTGTATGCTTCGCAGTGACACCGACTTGGCGCATTTTGAGTTAACTAGAAAAACAGAAGAAACATGGCAACACAAAACGTAGAGGTGCCATTGCGATGTAACTAAAATGTAATGCCATACCAAATTCATCTCTGACTGGTTGTTGGAGTTTAGGTGGGAGACAATGAATACTCACCTGCTGCAGCTTCTATCGGTTGTGTCAATGCAACTGGAGACGATGGCCTTCGCTTGAGCCAGAACCAACCCATTCCAGAGTTCGCCCGGTTTGCTTGCTGGTTTTCGTGTTCCACAGGAGTAGCGGGGACCGTCTTAGGAGATTTAGGACATGTGGCATTCAGATTGGATCTGGGCACCAGGTTCACCCATGTATCCGCTCCCATGACGCCCTTCCTGAAGAATCCTTTCACAACTGTGTCCTTGAAACAATACAAAAAACTTTGCTTTGAGCGAAGAATTCGCGAGCGAGCGAAGCGCGAACACCTTCAAATAAATTCGTCTTTTCCCGTCCATCTGCGTATCATAAAAATCCCAAAACAACTTTTTGGCATGTATTTAAATTTCTTTTTCTTATGTGAGAACGTGGTGAGAAACCTCTGTAAGTTCTCAAGGTCATTTTTGCAGAGCGTGTCAAGCTTCAACATACAACCAAGATGAACTCGATCCGACGACAGATAGAAATGAAAAAGTGCTTTGCAGCTATGTCAACAAGCTAGAAAGACAGCCCTGTTACGGGGAATCCGTCATAACAACAGTGACTAGGACGTGGATGCAATGAAGCGCAAAAGATCTCCAGAAGGGAACACCCCCAAAAGCATAGCCAATTGAGATGCGAGGAAGTATTGATACCTCTGGCTCTCAATACTCAGCCTTGAGTTCAGCTGGATGACCACATAACAAGTTACCTATTGCGTGCTCAGAAATCTGATGTGGAGCCGCGAAATTGCTAGTACATAATCTGAAGAATAATAAACAGGAATTTGGCTAGTTTGCTGTGATATGTGGGCACAATATTCAGAGAGTTTAGATATGGAACACGGAAGGTCACAGTATCATCTCCTGCCAACCTGAAGGCTATTCATAGAAGATGAATGCTAATACTGTGCTCGAAAAAATGTTATGTCTTACTTCTGTCAAACATAACATGTGCTAACGGTCGAGCTACAATTCGTTACTATAAAAGCAAGTGGAACCTCGCAACACAAGCACCATGAACAGGACAAGCCGATAGTAGCAACCCAACATTGAGGGTATAATATAAATAGCGTTTTTTTAGGAGTTGGAAGCTTGATTTATACCAAGCGCGGTTGAGCGTGTATGGCAAGTAGGTACATTGCGCACAACATCACCAATGCTCGCACTATGATAATGTTCTCTCAATGCCACGAAATTGAAATTTTAGTATTCTATTTGATAATCTTGCCCCGAAATAATTGCGCTACGAGTAAACCCCAAGACATGACGAACGTATCTAACAAGCGCACGTTACACTACAACCATATCAATGCGAGAAAATGATCATCCAAGTTATCCAGCAATGTGATGAAGAAGTTCGCAAGGAGTCCTTATGGTGCGTGGGAGGCTCCAACCCAAATGGCCATGCTTCAAAGCTACTTGAGCCTACGTGAGCACCCAGGTCCAAGCCATATACTCCAAGTGAATACAGTAAGGTAGTGGTACAAATGTGACACGTAAATTTGCTCGGAACGCAACGACTACGTGCTGCACTTGTAGAACGGCAAAGTCTGCGTCCCAGACACGGTAGTTGAGAAGAACACCCCCATCAACCAACAAGAGCACACCTGTTGGGTGATTCCAAGAAGAGCCTATGAAATTAATGTAGCTTAGAGGTACGCACAGGATGCTTGCTTGTGAAAACACTCCCTTGACGTTAGATAAGCGTAGGCTAAGGTTACTGTACACTTCAACAGTTTCGTCGATGTACGCATCTCACACGAACGTGGATGGCGCATTCCTTAATGTGATATTTTTTTTTGCCACCTGTTGCAATCTTATACTGGATGATCATGAACAGCAATGCTCAGTAACTTATGTGCGCATGCAATCCCATGCACGCAGGGGGGATATGACAAGTATCCTAATCAGCGACGCTGGTGATTAAGAAAGAGCGCGCAGAGATATCTTCAGCAAAGACTGTGGTTTCGACTCCTTGAATAAAATTCTCTTTAATATCAGGAGCAGGATCCAATAAACAAGGAAGCCTTTCTTGTGAACAGCATTGCACGTCTGGAATTCTGATGCTGCATGCCGCTAATCTTGCAGCTGTGTGCCCATCTTTCGTGCAATTTAATAAACAAGATCCCTGATTTTAAGCGAGAAATATGCAGTTCTCTTGCTCAATGTAAAATATCTAATAGTTTTTCCATATTTGCATCAAGTCTACAATCGTTGCCGAAGGTTAACATTTAATTCATTACCAGATCAACACGCTCGCTGAATCAAACCTTCAGCGTGATTAAGACAACAGTAATATGAGAGCTCTTTGCAAAATGTCCTGTACTTTGGATCAATTGCGCTCGGCTCACACTTTTCCAGAGGAGCAGTATCTCTAGGTACATGATGCGAGACCGACCCGCTGCGTAGGTGGCAAGCGCTAGGCAGAGAAGACGTGGCATTTCTTGCCTTAAGTCTAAATTCGATATCATGTAGCACACAGTAGCCTAGAAGCAACTGTCGCTGGAGGTAATCTCATGCACAGAATTCAGTTTCGGTGTTTCAATGGGTGCTCGCAGATTTGCTCAGGACACATTTTCAGCTTCTATGGTCTCAGGCATACACATTTGGACTTCTATAAAGCCCTCAATTTCACCAATAGTCATATTTTATCATAAACAGGGCTATTTTTCAACCAGTGGTTCACTCGACACAGAGGTGCTTGAGTTTCCAATTTCAAACATGAAACATTTTCTCTTGAACTGGAATTAATGCCCATGATCCATAAGCATGTGGCTACGTGCCATCAAGCATGATGCCGCTTTCATTCATTAACACCTTAAATGCAACCTGGTGGTATAAAATCTTATGAGTACTTGAAGAACTTCGACTCTGCAGACACTGTACATACACTCATCACAATTGTTTCGGTGCCACGCATAGGATTTCATCGACAGCTGTCGACATGCCTTGTGCAATGCTCCTCGTTTGCGCGGGAATGACGAACACATGGATCGCACACCCGTATCTTCTGCATGTAAAGAAACAAGGAGAAGACTTGCTATACCACTGTATACAAAGAAAGAGTCTGGTTTCCTTCTCTTGTCTTGTTGAAACCTTTATCTATGTCCGAACGCACTACATATGTAGTTATATGCTTGTACGCATTGTCATATGCGTGTGCATGTGCGCGTTTCTGTCAGTTTGAATTATTCGTGATGATTATTCGCCTATCAGCAGGGTCCTTGATTTTCCAGAGAATCCTTTGATTTTAAAACAGTGATTTTAAGAATGCAATCGGATTTCGCGGCAGTGAATGCAAATTCGTTGCGCAAGGACTACAATGAACGAAAGAAGCTTGATATCGAGGTATCTACTTAACATTTCGGCCATTACTTCAGATCGCGCTAGCTTCCCGCACACGCATTCTGCATCAACAACCGCTCGCTGACATGAACCAGTGCAGCCCCTTTTTATGCTGACTCCACGCCACAGTAGCAATAGATACTGATCGCTGCACATCGTGTCTGCGAGATATACTTCCCTCCTCTGGTAGCTACTTCGGTTTGATTACCGCTTATTGAACCATCTTGGAGGCAAGTAATTCAACGTTCCATAGTTTATCTTATTAGCTTGTAAATTGGTCCCTTCCCTGCACGTATTTCTGCAGGCATCGCAGGTTTGCCGTGATCTTTCTGCTTCCTACCATGTCATGAAAGAAGCCATGCACGAGTACAACATTATCCAGTAACAAGTATCTTGACAAGGATCAGCTATCCGAGATGCAAAAGTTGAGCACCCAGGATGCCCTAGAATCTGTACAGTGTGTGGACAAGGTGTAGTAAATGTCACATTGCTGGCTTTTTCATTACATCAATGGGGCCCACATGTTGAGAAGCGCATGATGAGTTAACGAGACTTTGCTGGATCAATTGTTTGTTGAATTCTTGACCTGCTCAGTGCTGACATAGACTAGTACAAAGTCCTTGAGTTTGCTTGCTTTCATTGCAGTCTATAGTTTCACTGTTGTGTCTCTTTTCCATACCACAGGATCCCAGTCTACTTGGGGCTACTGTAGCAACTGCAATGAATTGTGACCATGCCTGTCCTTGCAGCCACGGGGGTCCTAGCATCCATCATGCAACTTGTTGCCCCAACCAAACCAGAAGCTGAGCCTCGCGCCGCAAGTTCATCCAAAATCAGGTGCGGTACGGCTGCCAGAAGGCAGGGCTTGACACGGTGCTAGAACCACATAACCATCATCTCTCCAACATCCAGCCAGGGGAGGGAGGATACGAGACCACAGGTGATGTCCTTATGACGACCCTTAATGACATTCATAATGTGGGCGTCTCAGTTGTGCACCCAGCTAGTGGCACACAGGGAAGTGCAGCAAGCATGCAAGAAGAGGGGATGACGGACACAGCTTCGACCCATTTAGTGTGAGACGCATGGAAGACTACCTGCACCAGGTAATCGATTTATTAGGGAACTTGCAGAATGTACGTATGCCAGTGGGAACATGTAGAAAGCAGCGTTTGTGACATTCAATCGTAACGAGATTAGCACATCTCTGATTCGTGGTAACTGGTACATCTTTCAGTGTAACTTGCAAGTATAGGACATGGCTTCCAGCGAGGAGTGCATGTCCCCTCTTGTGATAAATGAGTAGAAGCTCACCCTCGTGTCAGTTGCCTATGCTCCGGAAGGATGCCAATTTTTGTTTAAATTGCATTTGTAATTTGGGCCTGCGGTGAGGCAGGTTATCCACGCATAGGCTCACGAGAAACTAGAACAACAAACTGTGGTCTGCAGCATCGCTAAAAACACTAACGAGAAAGCAAAATCAGTGTGCATGCTACCATGAACAACATGGAAGTATCCTGAGAGAATTACTGGCTGTCCTGTTAATTATTGGTGGGGCAAGGGGGTACAACTGAAAGGCTCAACGAGGTGCACCAGCTCTCACACGTACACAGAGTAGCCAGATCAAAAAACAGGCTGTTGGCCACGGGCTAACACTACAGCGAATTCGTGCAAAGCAATGGCCATAATGCACCCTTAGAGAAGCGTTCGCAATTGGATGCTAACGCAGATATGTCTCTGAGGAAGGACATCGCAGCGTTACCCGGGCGTCTGTATGTTTCAGACGAAGGGGCGAGATGAAAGCCCGAATGAGGACCGTTTGTATACTGTTATGTATTTGATGCATCACGCAGCTTTGCAGCCCGTCCTCCCATCTGCACTGGTTCTGTTTCTAGATATCTGTAAGAAACGTTAGTGTGGCGGATGACGAAAACGTCCATGACCTTCACTGTGTTCGTGGCCCCATTACGAATCTGTGTGAGTGTTGCCAAACAAGCAAAGGGGGGGTCGTACAGAGGGCGTGGCGGAACCCTTGAGATGCCGCGCTCGATTCACAAGCTACCCCGTGCTTTACATGAGGCGCCTGTTCCCAGATGTAAAGACAAGAATCTCGCGGGCCCTATATTCTTTGAAGCTGCAACGAGGAACCATAGTACATGCCAGAAGTGGGATACAACGACCATCTTGCCCACGAGATACAGCAGTTGATATATTATAGAGAGAAGCATATGACACATCTGTGTAGGGAGAGCATCAATGCAGTCCTTCCAGGCTTGCTTTTGTTCAATCAAAGGTGACTTTGGTCACAGTAGCACCATACCTGCGCCCCCTGGTACAAGAGAATAGATATAAATTCACAAAATTCGAGTCATTCATTGAAGAATTAATCGCTGAAAAAGGTACATAGTACCAGCTTAAGCGCTCTGCACACCAGAATTTCTTCTACATAGTGACCGGATGTGATCTACAAACAAACTAGAGCTAGGCACGGCACAGAGAGACCAGGAATAATGAGCACATCAAGCTCAAGGAGCTTGATCTGCAAGATCATAATTAAGCTCTTTCATCATATGAAGTCCCGTGTACAGCAGAGCTTACTACAGTAGGTACTGGCTCGGAGTATCTTGTCTTTGAACACCTAGGACGACTATTCAGCACCCAGTATGTAGTGAGTGTTCTGTGATTGGAATTCCTGCTTGCTGCAGAGAGCTGTTTGATTAATGGCATCAGGTGTCAGAGCATGGTAAAATCTATCTGTGGTGTGAGTTCAAGAGCCTTACTTGGATGTGAAGCAATGTGTTCTAGTGTGCATGAGGCAGACCATGACTTTGTACTTGTGTGATGGCCATATTTAAAATCAGGTGTGAGAAGAGTGTAAGGAAGCTCTTGATTATAGGGTGTACAGGTACGTTAACAGGGGAACAAGTTTGTCTGAGTGCCTTGAGTGCTATTGGAAGTAGTCTGCATTAGTTAGCACATATTCATATATGTTGTAGGAATAAGCGAGCAGCAACATGAGAATATACTATGTACAGCTGGTGTGCAAAGACATCAAGGTGCATCATCTCAGATGAAAATTGCGAGTCTTCAGCATCTTGTGCATCTGTGACTCTGCTCAGTCTTCAAAGAATTCTTACACTTGCTCATGACAGCAGAAACATGGATAAGGCGACATATTTGAAGTTGATGTGAAAGCCCAAGGAGATCCTGGGGTTATCAACAGGAAGTGATGCACAATCCAGGGCCATGGAGGACCACCTGCAGCTTGTGTTGGATGTAGATTCCAGCGAGGCATGCCTGCCTCAGCTCATCACCATCCTTGTGATTGATTTGATAGTGCACACTCGCTTTCTGCAATGTCAGCTCCCACTGATGTGATTTTAGAATCAGGTGTCACTGTCATGCCTTAAGGTTGCCCAAACTGCACAGCTCAATTGTTGCCCAGGGCGTAACATATGGATCCACAGCCTTGCATCTTTTCACACTGTTCAACTACAAACCAAGGCAATGTGGATTCGGTGTCAGGATAGAAACTTCATGGAGACGGCAACCAGTAGTCTTAGCTATGCAAAAAACATCACCATATGACTACGCTTATTAATTAGCTGGCAGGGCCCATCCCTGTATCCATGTACGTGTGGGGTTCAAATGGGTTCCAGAACCCTTTTAACCAGCTTTTCCAACATGTTCCTCTGCATAGAAAGACGATTCTTACAAAAGACTTATCCTGTTTTAGTCAACATACGCAAAAGTCATGTGATGAGAGTGCTGTTTACTTTGCAGATACAGTCACAGCAGAATCTGCTTTCAAACCGGCAGTTGTCCCTCGAGTGCGTGCAAACAAACACGCTATTCCTAATCAGAGTATATGTGTAACTAGTAGAATGTGCTTAACGTGTTGTACATGAGCTCAGATCCGCCTTCAGGCCGACATAATTGTATAACATTTAAGAGGGAGAAGTTGTGTGCAAACGTGTGCAGATACATGTATTGTCGCTAGATTTACGCGCACATTTCTTGTAGATTTTAATCCATTGCAGACTGAAATCCGCTTGGGTCGGCTTGATAGTATGTGGGCGATGGCGCTACGAGTCGGTCGCTCACCGGTGAAGGTCATGTCATAGTATCTCAGCGGGCCCCGCCAGTCGTGCGAATACTGGACGTGCCCAACGTTCTCGTGTATCCTATAATCTTCATATTCACTACCCACCCATGTATTCGCGTATTAGCGTCGCCTCTCATGTAAACGAGTACAGCATCATCTCGTACACTTGATTTTCACAATTTTCAGTCATGCTTCAAATATGCCCTGCCTGGCGTCCGCCTCTCCTGAGGCTGGCTAATTGCATTATTCAAGAGTCTCTTGCTGTCCGCGCTCTGTCCAGGGGTGTCATGACATGTCAGCCACGAAGCAAATCAGGGCAAAGTTAGAGTTCCCGTAATCTCGTCCGCTGTTTGCGCTCGCGCCATGTTCTTGTTCTGGGTGGTATAAACGATCATGCTTTTTCTTGAGACGACTAAGAATCGACTTGCGGGGCTGAATAGCTCCACATTCCCACAACGTTAGCAAACATTCTTCTGATTCGCGCTTGTGCTATCCAAGCTGTAGTGCAGGCGCTTGGATGCCGGAAGGAGCAATTGAAGCTTAGCTTCTTTACAAGCAAGAAAACATCTCTAAATGAACCTCAAAGGCCCAAATCTTCCGGTCACCATCTCCTACTGGACGAGGCGAAGTGACCTTGGGTCCGCATGACCTAAGATTCCAGCACTGTCGCTCCAACATGATAGAAACCCAAGAAAAGTTGAAAACATTGCAGTCGAGCCTTCTCAGACGCTGGAAATCACGTTCGGTTCAAGTTTTGGAACTTCTTGGGCAGTTTTATGTGAGGGTGAAATGCCCTCCCTTTGTTCTAGTACATGGACCATCTGGCACCGGTAAAACAAGCATCGTAAGGTACGTAAGTAATCTTAATGTACGAACGACTGCTTTGATACCAATGTGTATTGTTTCCGTGTCTGCAGTGATGTTTTAGAGTCCCTCGGATACTGTATCTCTCGAGTATCAAGCGTCGAGTGCGAGTGCTCCATTCAGCAGTTCTGGTCCTACATAATCTCTGGCTGGTCCCGCAATTACAATTCCATACCTAGGAGAAAAGTGAGCGATATAGGAGATGCTAGCGAGGCTGTCAAGAAACTTAAGCAGAGTGTGCTAGGCCCGCTCTGTGTTGTTGTGGATCCGATAGATTCTGCAGTGGATTTGTCTCATATAAGTGCATTGTTGGAACTTAGGCGACGTTCGTCTGTGCCCTTTGGGATTATATTCGTGTCGTCCACCCCATGGGCTGCCTTGTATCCAGATGCCCGGCATTTGACTGCACCACAACATGTTTCATTTCCGGCTTATAGCAAAGATGACATTCTTTGTATACTGAGTGATAAAAGGCCTGATCAAATGAGCCAGCATCTGTATGAAACAATCTTGTCAAGTTTTGTCAAACCAGCCTTTCACAATTCTAGATTCTTGACAGACGCAATCACCCTCCTAGATGTTCTACTTGAGCAAGTATCCCACGCTCCGAGCAATGATCCAGCATCGGTGATTGCGCATTTGCAATCTACGTGCAGAGAGTTTAGCAAAGGGCTGACAGAACATTATTCTGGCGTACGCGTGTCTTTAAAACAAGTTCTCAGCGCTGATAAATCTTGTTTACGAGGGTCAAAACAACAACCACTTTCCAACGTTCCACGAATGACTAAGCTCCTCATACTGGCAGCTTACATCGCTGGAAGTAATCGTCCTACATGTGACCGCTTGGTGTTTGGTAGCAGTGCAATAGTGGGACGAAAACGGAAAAACGACATGGCTGCCGACCGACAAGTGCAGGCTGCCGAGGATGAAGCGAACGCTCAGGGACAGGTAATGCTGCTCTTAGAATTGCATTGTATATGATGGATCAAATCATTCGCTGTGTTTTCAAGCAAAGGCAGGAACTTCGCAGGCTGTAAAATGTATGTTTGGTATGATGTAACAATTAGGTGTTCATTGTCCGCAGGCATTTACTCCTGAAAGATGGTTGCAAATTTTCTACAAGTTAGTGGAACAGAACGTGCCTCATGGCTCAAAAGAGTCGATTCTTCTGTTGAAAGACATGCAAGCTGATCAAATTCGGAATGAAATGCGGCAGCTAGCTTGCATCAAGCTTGTGAATCAGGTATAGCTCCTCTACGACTGCTTCCGTGAAATCAATCCGTTCCTCGCTTAGTCTCCCATTTTCTGTAGATTACGTCCGCAAAAGATGCGATAGACGGCCTTTCTTACACGTCCAAGGTTTCCCATGATCTATCCGAAGCAATTGCCGAAGCTCTGGGAGTGAATTTGAAAGCTTATGTCCTTTATGCGTAGATTTGTTGCAATCCGATGAAACTGTAGGAAATATTGCGTTAATTATGTAAGGATATGCTGGATCAGTTTAGTGATTCTGAGCATGTGTACAAGCACAATCTTTTGGCTACGAGCCCTATTCGAAGATACTCAATCTAGGGGGAACTGGACATTACGCTGTTACAAAAAGGGCACTCATCTGCTCTTTTTCATTGCATTTACGTCAAAATTTGGATGTGTGCCTCATTGCACTTAGATGGTGCATGGTGTGCTACTCGAGATTGGCACTCGTCGAAGAAGACTGAAAAGGGACCCCGAGCAACAGTTTCAGTTGACATCAAGCCTAACAAATTTAACAAGTGTTCGGTGCTTCAGTTGAGCACTGAAATCGCTCATGGGACGAGGTTATTTATTATGCGCAATCCAGTCCTTCGTCAGTGCTTCTATGTGTGAAATAGAACGAATCATGTAAATGTGTGAAGGCGAATCTGTCAACCCTTGAG
This sequence comes from Smithsoniella earleae, assembly GCA_032356285.1. Lineage (NCBI taxonomy): Eukaryota > Viridiplantae > Chlorophyta > Ulvophyceae > Smithsoniella > Smithsoniella earleae. The sequence continues at coordinate 17,037 of JAULKQ010009877.1, read as the reverse complement.
TGACATGGGAGACGGCGCATGGAGATTGCACTCGTCAGGAAAGGCAGTAACATCTACTCTCAAGGTATATGATGTTCTCTGGTGCACATATTGAGACATTACCTAGGACCGAAGAACGTCGAGGTGTGAACCGAATAGTCTTCTGTTCGTCGATAGCTCGTATTGTTCCTTTTTTCGTAACAACAGGAGCGTGCATCTGCGCATTTCTAGATGAGAAGGAAGGAGCTGTGAAGGACGGAACGTTACCTGAGGAAAGCTGCGGGAGAGGTTTACACCCTTTCCAAAGTCTTCGCAGCTCTTCGCATTCAGATGCTCTGCCAGGTCATCTAACTGGTGATGCAGAATTTCCAATTCAGGCGGACTGGGGGATTCATCATGCTGCAGAGCTTTCATCCGCAGAAGGGCCAAGACGACCAACCAGAACAGCCTGTGTGCACAATGAACTTGTGGAGCGTTGATGAGATCGAATTTATACTTGTGATAAGATCCACATTGTTCATTTCATCAATTCTGCAACGATGTCCACAATGCTCCCTTGCATCCCGAAGTGTCTCCGGTTGCAAGAATACTTTCCGGAATTCTCTTTTACCACTGCCCGAACATGTGTTTCATGCAGTTTTGAGATCACAACACAAGGACGAAGCATATACTGGACAGATTCACCCAGAAGCGAAAACGCTGACACAGAGGGCCCCAGGCACGAGTACGAAAACCAACTCACTGGTTCAAAAAGCAGCAGTATTCCGCAAAGAGCTTCATAACGCACAACGTGCGCTCAAACTTGCTGAGCGAAGTTCCCGTAAGTTGGAGAGACAGCTCGCAGTGTGCTACTCTCATTGGTTCATGAACCGGTTCTAGAGCACAAAACTCTTCGGTTGCCTCAGAGAGCCATCGGCTGTTCCGCTTCATTAGAATTGAGCACGTTAGCTTCTCGTTCAACAAAAAGGCATATGCGCTTGTCGTGGAAAACGCTTCTTTACCTTCGCGTCTAGACACTGTGCTCGATACCAGAGATAGGACACGAAGCGAACGGACCTCAACCATTGAACCGGAGAAATTCCATAACGGTAAAATGTCTCTGGCTAGTATCTTATCCTTACAACAATAATAATGCAGATTGAATACGGTGCAGGGGTCAAACAATGCCAGTCAGCGTGCTGGGATAAATCGTTCAGTCCCCAAGCCAGCCAGGCCACAGACAGCCAGATCCTCGAGAAGCCCTCCTGTACCTCGCATTCATGCCCACCACTCAGTGAGCAGTTGCCACAGCGAAAGCCCTCTTACTGGACCATTCGGTATACTACACTGGAATGGGCCACGACAGCATGTGAAGGTGCATCCATTAGGCCATTCCAACGTGTTGTCCTCATATTTACATCATAAGAGTAATTATCTGACCAAATGGACCGAACCAGAACCTCAGGGTTGGTCGGTATGGAATTCCAATCAGCCAGGTATCCTACCGATTGGACAGCAGTGGCCTCACCACACAATGAAGCAAGTTGCAGCACTGCAAGGTGCCCTAAAGCAAGCACAATCAAATAACAGGGTGCTTATGCGAAGCTTCTTGAGTAATGCAGCACAGCGAAGCAACTCTGATCACAGATGCTCTGCATCTTCAAGCAGTCTGCCAGAACATCGTAGTTTGAAAGGTACTGGTGCACACGGACCATGGATGACTCCCACAGCAGGGCTTAGGAGACCCCAGTCGAACCCCCATGGAGAGCTTACAGAGTGGCAGAGCTCTTTGTCCAGGTCAGTGCCAACCACTGAACTCCATTACTTTCTCAACCTTCTGAAGCGGGAACCAAATCTGAAATACCAACACACAATGCCACAATATCTATCACACTATTCAACAAAAAACCATCATCTTGACATGATGATGGAGGTATGAAAGCTCTTAAACATTCCCCAGAGGAAAGCTTTTTCACAGCTCTGGGACAACCACAATCATATCGAACAATGCTTGAGCACTCGCTGCTTTTTGTAAGTTTTCTTTCCAAAATATCGAACACATGTGCATTCAAGTAGTAAGCATTGCCATGACCTGCAGTGTCCACGCATAGTATTTCTACAAGCACACAAAAGACCATGGAGAGTTTGAATGCTTACCTTTGACGCATACTGAAACATGAAATTTGCAACCAATCCCATTCACATCACATGGCTTCTCAACCACTGGCAGTTCCTATTGTCTGTGTCCTAACAAACACTGTGGGATCCATATGGTTAAGACTCACATCAACAGTTTAGTTCAAGGCTGCTGTGGGTGCTGTTCAAAACATCAGCCTAGCTATTCCCTGTTTGACTAATTGCTCTATGATGTCTAATTGTTCAAGTTACAAAGCACTGTAACACTAGCTGTATGGATTTTTCATAGCAATTTAAGTGACTGTAGTGAGCCCTGGGTACTAAGGGAATGCCAGTCCCCCTCTATCCACTTGGCACTGGGGTCCCTCCTGAAGGAGTTGCCACATACCTCACCACTCATGTAGGCTAGTATCTACACTCAGTTTTCCTGCTGCCATGCCAAGCGTAGTCGTTATCACACAATGTAACTCCGCCACTGGGACAGTGAGGAACTGCTGCCACATTGCAACTGTATCAATCTAACTCCAGTACTGCGAGATATATCCCACCCTTAATGGCGCCCTGTCCCAAACTATTTGGACTAAATGTCCCACTCCCTTAGCGGCAGTCTAACAAAATATTTTTTGCTGTCCCACCAAAATTATCTGGATTGAGAGCAGGAAACTGTCACTTTTCACCTTCACCCCCGCCCCAGATAACAATGTGTTGGCTGATGAAAAGAAACCATGCAAGCAGTCCCATCCCAGCTTTCCATGACTGACACAGAAAAAGTTCTGATTTGTGGGGACCTGTGACGAAGGTGGATACCTTACGGACATCACTCGCGATGGTCATTCCCAATTTCTGACTGTGAATATCCCTAAATAACTTGGCAGTGAATCCTTCAAGAATAATTTTCAGCTCGGGGACTGATTGAAAGCAGTGGTTGAAAGACGAGCGCTTTTCCTCCCCAGTTGTATCTGCATCCCCTGTAAGCGGACAATAGGAATAAACTTTTTTTTCTTCATGTGGAACAATAGTTGTTATTAAGAACTTATCGAGTGTGTTGGCTATTGTGTACCGTCATCCACACATCATCAGAGCTTGATGAGAAGTCAGAGCCACTGGGTACCTTTTGTTCCAGAATGAAATTTAACGAGCTTGCTGTCTTGCCTGATGTCCATACAATGTGGTTCTTAGTGTATGTCTGCCTTATCATCACACAAGAAAAGTGTGTGCTGCCACTGAAATGCTGTCTGAGTAACCTATATGTTGATAGGTACCGTTGATAATGCTGGACTGAATGAGCTTGGCATGTTGAGAGAATTTCACTGGGGGCAAGCAGTGCTACAAACAGGTTGACTCTGGACAGGGGAGGACTATAAGACCCAGAAAACATGCTATAGGACTTGCTGTGATGGGTGCCTCTCCTCTTTGGTGCAGCAAAGGCAACTGGTGTTGGCAAAAAGTTGGAATTATTCCACCATAGCAATAAAGTGGCTTCGTGGTTTTCAGCCATACAGGAAGTAGTTGGTAGCTTTCAGCGTTCCATTGTACATGAGGACACACGTTTCTACTATCCTGAGTCCCTGTGACCCTTACTTGATTGCAGATGCTTCCAAACAAAGTTTGAGAATGAATGCCTCCGACAACAGTTATGGTTGTAAGTGATCTTAGATAAGAGAGTGCTAGCTTGTCCACTGTACACATCTCCAAGTAGTGGAGCAAGATTGAAGTGCAGTCCATCATAGAGGGAAGTTACTTATGCCCCAGTCGCTGCACCCTTGAGATGGCAATGGCCCCATCTCTGTGCCCGTATCCGGACCCCTGAATTTTAGGGCAGGCCTCGGGCCATGGATTCAGGTTAAAGTGAGCTCCTTTTCGTATATATATGAATGCCACGGGGATAGTCAGGGGCCAGAGACACGATCTGTAGCTATTCAGGCTACACCATGATGACCTCATGTATTCTTTGTACTCTTTACTACCCCATGCGAGGAAGCCACTCATATCTGGACCCAATTTGTGAGTTTCTATGCTTATGATTCACTGTATTTGCATAGTAGCTCTACCAAATAATGCTATATACAACACTGCCATTCTTATACAATGAATGCTAATGAGCAGCTGTTGGAGCTGACCCTGGTGACTTCGTTTTGTGTAGGTGGGCAATCTTAGCACTTGAGAGCAGTGCCAACAGAACGAATAGTTGACAGGACGCTTGTTGTCATTCAGGAATGTATGTAGGCTACGGGCAACCCAGGCAGGGTCATGAGTGCGTAAGGATTCTCATGTCCTGCACCGAAGGCCCACTTGAAAATTTCCAGGGATTCTTGTTATAATAGTGGCTTGTATCACTTATGTGTTTCCCTGGTGTTCCACAAAGGCATTCACACGCAAGAACAGTCTAGAATCTTCGAGTACTAATCGCGGAGTATTAAGTGCCAAACCCCTCAGGGGTCTCTTTCAATCACTTCCACATAGAATCCAGATGTTCAGGGTCGAGACTCCGTCACAGAAGATGAGCCGCCTGCTGAGAAGAGTTGATTTAGACATTTCTATGGTTCGGGAGTGTAATACGCAGCTGCATGGCGATGCTCGAGGGAGCATGCTCTCGTCACCAAATATGCACTTGCGTGGTGAACGGGTATGCTGTAAACTACTGGAAGATCCCAAGCCTCAAGCTAATCTCGAATCTAGCCCGAGATATGAGCCAGTAGGATCCAAGACTGATTGTACCGCCGAAACGGGGGGTGTGAATTTTGGACAGGCAATGGGGGCTCAATTACCGGAAAATACACCGAAGCCTGCAAGCTCCCGGGGACGAAGGCCGAGGTTTGGTGATAGGCGTCGGATGTCTGCATCTGATGTCGTTCCGCCAGAGCGCGTGACAGAAGAAGCCCTGCGAGCAGTTCGCGTGGAGTACTGTGCCGACAAGCTGCGTATTAAAAATAAGAGAATAAGAGAGTTCAACTTGATCAACCCGGATAAGTGAAAACAAGGAGATATGCTGTATTCGAAGACGAATATGCCTTAATGTAAACACCATGAGCAACAAGAATTCCACTCAATGCTCCATTGTGTCAAAGATATATTTCATGAACAGCTTAGCTACTTAGGTGGTGTTCCAAGAGCAATATCTAGTCCCAAAAGTCTGGGAATCAGAAATCGGCACATTTCAGAGGCCACAACCCATTCACTGGGACTCAGCTGTACGCTCACAGACCTACTGTTCCCCCCACTGTTTTCTGACACCATCAAGCCGACATTAACACCATCTTGGAGCAATGTTGCATTCAATTTCTTTTGTACCTGTATGTCATGTCACCTGGGCCCCCTGTTGCATGTGGTAAAGTTATTATTGAATCATCTTTCTCAATATGACGTCGTACCTGCCCCTGTAAAGCGCTTCTCATCGAAGGATCGTGGAAAAATGAAACAGTGCCTGTATTTGAAAAATTTTGTGCCGTGCTTGGAGCATTCCAACGTTCAATGACTACAATATTGCTCACCTTTTTGAAAAACTGTGCTTGTAAGGAACAGTTCAGACATCTCAGTGACTGACAGTGCAAATGTAATCTTGTCATTCCAATCATACTGCCTTTCTCCAGAGCTCCTTGCAAATTCCATCAACAAAGTACCCCTTTTTGAAATTTCGTAGTTCCCATCCTCTGTTGGTATGACACGGGGTTTGATGAATGAAAATTGGACTGCCCTACAAACATCAATTCTCTGAAAACAACTTTTGTTGCAACTTCAAAAGTGAGTCAACGAATCAAAGACTCGACAGTTAAGTACTTTATGGTTGCTTGTACTGTTCTGTGGGACAGTCAAGTGTGAGGGTCAGAAGTTGATGACAAATGCATGCATGTATAATTACTAGAGCATGAACAGGCTCACCCTTTACTCTTGTACACTTGGAACTGTGCACCGTAAACGATTGGAGGCCTGTTCTGCATTGTGCCCGCGGGCGTATATTCTACTGCCTGAGCAGTGACACAAGTGCTCACTTTCTGCCTAGATGGCTGGGTAAATATCCTCACTCTGCTAGCATGCCAAGGTACTACAAAGCCACCTGTTCCCTACACTGAAATAATACTTTTAGTATACATGTTTCCATTTGAAGATACTGGTCATGTAAGGGCGAAGTCTCTCTGCGAGCGTGACAAGGAAAATGCGAGTACATCGTACCTTGCACATGTGAATCATACAACCACGAACTCCAGTGCTCATTTTTCACTTTATAGCAAGATTTTAGTTCACTAGTCAATCGCTGTACAACTTAAGAATGTCACGATACGTTACAGCATCCAGGCCATCTCCATTCAAATTCAGCAGTTTCGTTGATAAAGGACAAGACATGCCAACCAAGCCATTTCTGAATTTGTATATCCTTCCGGACTCATTTCTGCACCTCCTTTTCTTCGGTACAATCGTGATTTTGGAGTTTTGGCCAGCTACTACAGTCACGTAACGCTCGATTTGTCGAAGCCCGATGATTCAAACCTCTCAGGAAGTCTAACTATTCAGTGGCTTCGATTTCACTTCTTGCGATACAAAATTTCATAAAATTTGTCCAGTTTGTCGAACTTCTCAAGCAGGAGAACCTGTTGATGGGTGGTGCCCTTCGAGTTTTGGCAAATCGGGTATTGACTGGGGTTCAAACTTCTATTCAGACGATTCGCATTCTTCATCCGATTTGACGATCATATCACGACAGTTCTGTACCTGTGTCTTTGATATTTCTACCGTGTCCTCAATGCCCTAGATGTAGTGTGCACGTTTCGGATTTCAATATTTCATCTTATTGACTGGCACTCGTAGCTTTAGGCATCACACGAACGAACAAGAGATAATTCAGCACAATTCAGCAGCACGTTGCGATAACAGATTATATGTGTCCCTTTCCTGCCCGTTTCTGACTCGAATTCATTTGAACTACCTTACCAGTGTTATGCAGATATAAGTTGCGGTATACAAACTGAGGCTAACTCACTTTATGCAATGCTAGCTAGACCTTCTAACAAACTCAAGCTCAGCATAAAAGTTTGCAAGCACTGAAATTGGTTGGAAATCATCACTGTGCGTGAATGCGTGTAACAGCTTCCTGGGATGTGTAGGGTGTGTAATATGGCGTATATGGGGAAAATGTCAAGAATCTGTGCCCAAATGTGTGCACCAACTCCAAAATCAACAGTTGCCACCATACAATGATCTTGATTGAATGACTTTCACCACTCCCATAGAGAGCTGGTTAATAATTTGTTGTGTTGTTGTTTCATTCTCTATTTTGCCCAACGAAAACATCGGTGATGCATTGTATATTATTCACTGAAAACACAATTGTTCCTTTTGTGAGCTCTTTAGTGGAAAGTTTGTAGCCAAGGTCCTGTAGTCTGTACAACAAGAGTACTGTAGTTCGCATTGTTTGCACATGAACTTAGTTGTCAGGAAAAAATGAAGGGTGTACAGTCCTCATTAACCACAGTAAGAAGCTGATTTTTGTCAGCAATAATGCTTTATATACAACATGTACAGCTGGCTGACAAGGTCGTGTGGCCTAGTGGATAAGGTATCTGTCTCCGGAAGAAGGGAGTTTTAGCAGAAGATCGCGTGTTCGAATCACGCCACGATCGTTTTAATTATTACTCGGAATGATGTGTTTATTGCGCGATGTTTTATAGTATTATCGCATTTTACGCTCCGCCTGTCCAAGGGGCGCCCAAAGAACGATCTTGAATAAAGATACCAAGAGTGCCCGCGGCAGGGATCGCGGGCACCCGAAGGACATATCCACGCTTGGACAGTGTTCCGGTAAGCACGGTGTCAAAGACGTAACACGTCAAGTCTTGCAAGCCAATAAATTTTCATTTAAGACACGAGTTTACATGTGCTGATTTTGCCTCCTTTACCACAGCACAAGCATGATCGAGAAGAACGTGCTTCAAAGACTGAAAGTACCAGGAACTGCAAGCGAGTTCTGAAGCCACATGCAACATTCACTGTCATACCAACAAAGACGCATCACTCACCGGCTTTTATCGGCAACGAGCTCATCAGAGCTGAATGCGTTGAAAAGTTGGGTTGAAAAGAGATACTGCCCAATATTGACAGAATATGTTTACCATATCATCCTTGTCCAGAGCTAATAGACTATCATTCGTACATCAACCAGATCTTACACGGGAAAAAAGTTTGCTATCCATTTATAGACTCATGAATCTTACCGAGCACGCAGCTCACCGTAATGTCCCAACAGTAGTGCTTAGCGGTTGTACCTCGTTTCTCTTCAAGCAGGTCAGAGATTGGATATCGCTTGTGAACAGAAAGTGCATCTAATTTCTTGTTCAAGTGAAGCAATCAGCTCAAGCTATCTATGCTGGAGGAATCAGGGCTCAGACTCAGTACACTTGTGGGTTGTCTCAATGCTACAAATTTTCTTAGAACAATAGCTCGGACAGTTCATATCTATGATCATTTCCAATCAACCCCAAATTACCATGTATCCAGAAGAGTGAAAAAAATGATAAACTGAAAGCCGTAATACCCTGTCTGCTTGTCAAAATCGTCTTCCTTTTCAGGCACTGCTAGAGCTTCACCACCATTTATGAACGAGATACGAGAGGAATAACAAGCTGCACACAACCACAAGGGTTGTAACTACTATAGTCTCTTGGGACTTTTTCCGTCGTATGGCGTTCATCAGCCCGTTTACAACTGGGAACTTACTCCCCGCTGTCATCATTTTCGACCCAATATTATCCAACAAGCCACGTTGCTCTCTCAATGTGCCACCAATCTGAGTGGCATGTACAAGGACTTCATCCAACGCACTAGTATTTGAACTAATGTTATTTCGTTCGCGCATCAACGGACTCGTGCTTGACTGCACTGTTACCCCCAGCAATGGCAACCCTTCTTTAGCCCCCGCCATTAGTTCCATCTTTCCTTGAGCCTACAAGTTAACTGCTATAGGTAACTGACTTTGGATCAGGCATATGCCGCAGAGAACACTGTGTTCATTTTGCATCAGCAGTACTACACTGAGGTACATCGCCTGAGGAAGAATATTGTGATGCAGCATCCATTCACATGAGCTTTCGCACCAGATCTATTTGTGCACCAAGTCGCTTGAATTCTTGCGAGTAGTCTTGCATGATGTCTTTATGCCTAGCGATCGTGTGCTGGCGCACGTCACTCCCCAACACTTCGCTGTCCATAGCTCTGTGCACGTCTGACAAGCGCTTCAGCAAACCCGTTACTTCCATTGAGGTCTGAGCTGCTCCCTGAAGAGCCCTAGAGCTCTCTTTTACACCGGAAATAGCTGGGTCTACACCACTGCACAATCGAGACATATGTGCGAGCTTCATTTCAAGCTCCCCTTCGAGCTTCCGAGCGTCCTTTCTTAGTTGCTCCCACATGGTTTTACGCATAGATTCTACAGAATTTGTTCTCTCATATTACACACGTGTCGCAGAAGTCTCGCAATTGGAGCTCAAGGTAGTTCCAGTAAATCCAAACATACACAATAACGTACACAAGTTCATATTAAACCGACGTCTTCTCAGCCTGTAATTGTTCTATCACACTTTTGTTCCTACTTTTGTCTTCGTTAGATAATTCGGTCCGGACGCTACACTTGACTTTCAAATCAGAAAAGCAGCATCCTGCGCTGGCATGCATGATCTTCGAGTTCTAGTTGGAAAAAATATTTAAGCTGGGAAAATATTAGCTAGATAAAAAGCCAAGTAGTAGAAGAGATAGTCGCGACTGATGCGACATTTGTGCTTGATCTTGCAAAATTTATCATGATCCCCGGTCCTTACCACACAAATTAACAATGCAGGTAGATGCTGCCTTAAGCATGTTTCTCTGTACATCCCAACTTCGCGGACATTTCTCACGTCCCTAAGCAATTGTGGAATCACGTCGACATCACATGGAGTATCTTTTTCACAATTTAAGGAGATAATATCTGCCACCAAGAGATCCTTAAGGTATGCAGACGCTAAAGGTCGTGTACGCTTCCCGCAGGATCCCACCGCTTCGCGATCCGTAAGTGAACGAAATCAAGCAACAAGCTATATTGATCGTGGCATCGAAAGCAGAATCGAAATGACTAGTAAAGTACAATATTCGCTCATGCCGCAATCTTGGTGCAAGCAGCAGTAATCTGTTTTGTAACAAAGGCCTGCGCAACCCACAAGTTGACGCAGACAACTGCACAACAGAATCAGTAAGGGGCCCCTCAGGAGAAAGCTCTTATCAAAAGCAGGGACTATCTTTCAACAGTGTGCATCTGGACTTGTGATACGCGTGATTGTGGCGCCATACAGTCTACTGTGACTGACTTGTATACCAGGAGAAGGAAAACTGAAGATATTGTGATTTCAGCCGCATACATTCACAGACCATCAATTATCTCAACCAGACAAGAATTCTGGGTAGCTCTGCGTAACACAATGGCACAATTGTCGAACACCTACAGATCTGCCTCTGGTGGGGTATTTCCCCATCCATCTTGCACACTAGGCTTTCCATGTCATACTGTAGAACCCCGATTTTACAATCGAGTACCTTCAGTGGCCACCTCGTGACCGCTTCTCCGCGAGTATGCTTCAAACTGAAAACTTTGTTCATGAATATCGGGTCCATGTTTCACTTGTTATATCAACAAGTAGGCAGATAAAGGCTCAGCTAAGAGGAAGAGGGGTTATGAGTAACTCATTTTACAGAGCTTGAGTAAACAGTACCAAGGCACATACAGAAATGTACTCTGGTAACTAATCTTCTAGGTAGGGGATTTGGGCTCCGACTTGAGGAGTAGCTCTTGAGGTCCTTGTGTAAATGGAGAGCCCACCATGGAAGATTGTGTGGTGACCTCCTGCAAGTGCTATTGCTCATTCTCTGTATGCACTCGCAGGGAGTTCTCCTATTGAAAAGTTTTCTGTTGTCGCTGTTACATCTGCCAGTTCTCCCAATAACCACACAGGTGGTAATCTGTGAACCTACTGAAAGTTCTTGCTGAGAAAGGTATGAACTTGGAACCCTTGGTGGCTGCCTGCCTGGTACTGTGACCTTCTCCGCATGTCTAAAGTCTGCTGCTCCTCCTTTTTGTTGTGCTTGATGCCAGTAAGTGTTGGCTGCAGAATGAAAGCAATGGTCATCCTGAAAGGGTTCTGAACTTTATGCAAGTGGTCAACTACAGAGATTGCTAACGTCATTCATGCGTCTGGAGACAGACCATTCAGGGGGTTTGAATACGGCATGCACCTGGGAGAGAGGCGAAGCAGGCTTTTAACTACTACCATACTGATTGTAAACCTTCGGCATAGTAATGTAGGTAACAGATAAATTGTCCCCTCAGTCTCAAATTTACTGAAGTGGTCAATTGCGCGCTTGTTCCGGCTAATGATGTCCTCGATTTCCAGTACATTGTTGATATAATATGTCTTACCCTCTGGTAATGGGCACAGCCACTGTCACCATCTTTCTGGGGTAAGAAATGAGGATTTCTCCTTTTAAGTCTAACGATTTACTTCTACGCTGTGTGCTAGTAAGTGCTCCTAGTGTCTTTGTACAAGGTGCAGCCTCAGCTTGTGTACATATGGGGTTGACCAATGTGGCACATACTCGGGTGGTCTATGTACGTGTGTGTACTATAAGATTGCCACAACTTTGTCAGAAGTCCCCCTGGCACGAAATAACTAAAGCGAATTCGCTTTGTCGTTAAAGAAAAATGGGATGAAACAGGCCTCAAATGAACTGGCTTGAACTTCATGGCGTCGTCAAGTGTGGCGGAACAGCGCAACACGAAGTATTATGCAACACGTGATATCTGAGTCTAAATCGGCGGTTGAACACGTATGACTGCTCTGAGCACTTATACTCATGTTACGAGCCACTTGTATCCGCCTAAGGCACTGCACATTGTACAGAAACACGAGTTTTCGTGGTGTTTTCTCATCGCCATCGGCTAGGTTGTCATTTGAAAATTCAGGCCCCGGGTTCTGCTCTTCTTGCGAGCTAGTCAAGGCACGGAACAAAAATATTCGCACACAAGCTGACCATCAATATTTTCAACTTTGCATGCAGAATACTTGTGTTTGAAGATGTTCAATTTCTACAGATACTGGGAAAAAGCCGTTGCAAAAACGTGTTAAGAACGGTGAGCGTGAGCGCAAAGAAAGATGAAGCTATGAGGACACAATGTTGTGTATATTCTGTTTTTGTATTAAAGACTGGAACAGTTGCATGCATCGAGTATCACCTTGGGATGAGCACTTCTCAAAGAGGGAAGACATAGCAAGTCGCTTGAATACAACTGAGCTCCAGGGAACGAGTTTACAGCAAGGGATTACAACGCGCTCACAAAATGTCTGCGAACTGGGAAAAAAATAGGTTCAAGCACGAAACTTATTGTGAAATTACATATATTCCGAGGATGTGGAGAGGTGTCGTCCAGTACGTTGGCTAATCCGCGGGATTGGTACATTAGCTCCCAGGTTTGCTTTCGGTCGAACTCGGGAACTCATACTGACCCGCGTGGCACATATGTACCGAGCTGGTAAGCCCGGGAGGCTGCTATCTGCTGAGCTGTGTTCGAGTGAACAGAGCGCTCTTGGGGGTGGTCGGCGACATGGAGATGTTGTGGAACGCCAGAACTTGTCGAATTCTCCGGGCAACGATTTGCATCAGAATGTTCTTCGCTGCTGTTCCGGGAGGTCCGGTGTAGTGCGAGGTCTTCAAGTTAGTTTCATAGTACGGCAGCGTGACAACGGTGCAGCCCAGTTTTTCCAGGGTCCAGTTTCGGAGCTGGGTCGCACCGTCAGGCCAGCAGTTGGTCTTGTTAAACTGCAGCGGTCCGTTCGGCCACATGTTTGCTATGAAGTGGTGAGGACCGTCCACCTCCAGCGCGATTCTAGGGCCGTTAGGGACGGTGACCAAAATGTCCGCAGTACGGAGGTCATTTATCAATATCTCACCCTGCACAATCCCCCAGTGCTACTGAGTAACAAAGCCATCGGTACTGCAAACCCAGGGTAGTAAAAGCTAGGTGTTCATGCCATGGTAATCCACCAACCAAAAGGATGTTCACACTTGTATCATTAATCTTTCGATCAATGAGATGTGTGGCAGGCAGCGGGCACCTACCTGAATGGTAGTCCCTTCAGGAAACCAGCCGTGGTTGAGCAGCTGGACAAGGCTGCTCAACACTGTGTGCTGCAGGATGGATGCAGCGGCAGTTTTACGACTACTAGAGTCCAACTGGGGGCCAGACATGCTTGCCACGGGGGTGAGAACTGACCTCAAGCTTTGAAGATCATCATTCTTAACATGCCCTTGTAGCTCAAGCAGCTTGATCGTCTGTGCCACCTGCAAGTAAATGCAATTACACTCACAGCGCTCCTTTACCCAGCCATGACATCTGCCTAACTTGAGGACGATTCAGCTGCCCCAGGATAGTGCACATGGAACAAAAAGCTGCTCAAAATAGTGCAACTACTCTTTGCCCTTTTACGTTATGTCGGGGCAAGCTTTGACCGGTTTGAGCTCTAGTGACCAAAACCCGCCGAAAACTCTAACAGGGTAGAACTCTGCAGTCTACTAAACCCATTGACCACTTCAGCATGTGTTTGTCAAGTGTAATAGGGTGGTAATCAGTATTCATACATGACCTTTTCGATGGATTGACATTAAGTGTCTTGGAATTGAGTGCTCTCGTAATTCAGAAAAAACGCTTGTAGTCACTAGCTCCAGCTCTCTCTCTGTGTCCTTTTCAGGTGTGAGGTTGAAATATACTGTCACATGTGGCGGGTTCAAATATCTTGAGACATTGAAGCGTGGTTCTGTGCTTCAGGGTATCAGGGCTAAGCCAGGGTAAGGAAGGTTCTAGAAGATTTCTGAGGGCCCACAGCTATCCACGTGGCACTCCCTTATGACTTAGGAGCCGACTTACTGTCGGCCAGACCCCCTGGTAACCACTCACGCACCAAAAAGTGTTTGATATTTTTCAATGTTGAAGTCGAATTCCTGGAGGTGCGATCCCCAAGAACTCAGACTGGCCAGAACTAGTTCAGCGAAGAGGGTATACCACACAAAAACAAAAGCTGCAGGGGAGACATTTTGGGACGAGAAAACTGAACTAAAAAACTCATGCTGCATCATATTGCTGGGACAATTTATCGGTTTCTAGAAAAGCTGTGCAGATTGCTAAGCAAGGGAATTCACAGCTGGAATTTGAAACATTTGTGGTGCAACAAGTAGAAATGTTCTCGGATTGCAAACTTAAACTAAGTGGAAGTCGACTGGACAGCTGTTCAAGTTGAAATAGATCTGCTGCGATCTGAAGGGAGCTTGGACATGGATGGGCACGAGTCAAGCCACATCTTGCCTCATAGGTGCATGTTGTTCTGAGAGAGAGGCAAGAATGCTGGGATTCACAGCATCAGGCTCAAAAAACGCCACGGGACAACGAAAAAAATTGCAGGCGCTTGTGGAGTTCTACACTATCCGCTAGGAATCAAAAAGCGCCAAATCCTACTGGATGTAGTTGATTGTCGACCTCCATCATGTCGCCCATATAAGGTGAGTGGATACAGAATGGTGTGTGTAGCACTAGGTTCAGTGAAGAGCGGTGCTAGCAGTGAGGCTGACAGCATACCATGGACATCTCGGTGTGGAGAGCAGCAGAGCCAAAGGAACTGCCGCACGTGGTGATACATTTTTCTGCGAGATGGAGGAGATGGAGCACCTGCAGAGCAGCGGAGTTGTTGCTCGAGCGCCCAGGCGGCTTTGTCGAAGGTTGTAACGCTGTCATGCGTACCTCGTCAAGCGGAATGGCAGCGTCCAGAAGGGTGAAGCGGTTCACGAGGCTACTGAGAGTCACGCTGGTAGACTGCAGAGCAGCTCGTGCAGTTGGGGGCGCACCGCTCTCTAAATCTTCCTCCTGCAATTGTTCTCCCCACTCACTCAACCACAAGCAGTCTCACCGCATGGACACAAGGGCATGGAGCTGTATGAGCTGCACCTTCCTCTTTCTCAACAGTGACAATGTTCCACAAGGCACCTGTTTTCCCTATTCTTTTTGAAGTGATACAAGGAATAGTATCTTCACAGCTCACACTCTTTATGCTGATATACATTGTGGTAGGCTGACTCAGGGAGGATGTCAACACTCTGCATGTCAAGCTTGATCGAATCCTATCTATTGGGGTATATATCGTAACCTAAGTTTTGATTGGGTTAATGTGGGTCATGGGGAACACATCTCACCTCGAAGGCGAGTTCCTCCGCTCCTTCCCATGCACACTGTTAACAAAACTGTCCGATTTGTCAGAGTTCTCAGCAGCTCTAACCTACTTATGGGTGCCATTCCAGCTTCAGCGAATCAGCTGTTGACTGCAGTACTGAAGTGGCCATGAAGGATGTTGATAACCATGACTAGTATACCAATACCCAACTGAAGCAGGTTGAACGAGAGCAAACGAGTTCTCTTGCTATCTCTTGTCAAGATATGAGGGTTCTTTGCAGTCGACAATAGGGAGTACTTACAGTATGTGTGGCCACAGTGGTGTAACCGAACAGCTGAAGGCCAGTAGCTTGCAAGGCACTTATGATCAGTCCTTGGATACTTTTATGGGGTAATTCCGTAGTCCATAGGGGACACTTGTACTAGGCGACTCACAGGTTGCTGCTTACTATTCCATGGCATTACCAAAGTCAAAATCAGTCTCTCAAGTAACTGCAGTCTAGCAACCAGCTGGCTGAGTGGTTCACTGATCCAACTTCAACCGCTGTTGGTCAATAACGTAACAATATCAAAGGGTTTTGCTAGTGTGAGAACCCCAGGTATTCAGTAACAGAAGTCGTCTTGAATGACCCCCTTACTGTGGGTCGTAGCCAGCTGAATCGTGTACGGGTTCTTCTCTGTTCACAAAGAGCATAACCAACGGCGCCCTTCACACATTATAGGTGAACAAGTGAACAAGTTCTCTAGAGCCGCGCGTTGTTATCAGGGATGTTTGTCTTCGCCTACGACAACTCAGGATCTGAAACATCGCAGATACCGGCATCTGTGTCATGATGTACTGGAAGTGGGGGGAGAATTTCGGTTAGGCTGAATGTGCGAGCCCTGCATTGTTCAGTTTACACTTGTACAGGCATCCTGGCACTTGAGGGGTGCGGTAGAAGTAAGAACGTGTGCTTACAAGTGGCAACAGAGCAACAGTTTGCCTTACAAGTTGAGCTGAACAACATGCTAAAACTAGTAGTTTCATGAACCCAGAAAAGCAAACCCTGCTTAAAGTGCAGGAATGAAATAAATGCTCGGATTAGCCAAAGTAGACTGTATTTACTGGCGAGCGTCCTCACAAGGGAAACGCGTTGAGATTTCGCACGAGCTCTCATTCACGCCACAAACTAAATGAAGGATATCAAGCGCTGCTAGCCATTGTTCGTGCACCTTTAAACGAATTTGCCAGTAGACAAGTGAGAAGTATGACTCTCAAGTATCTGAGGTCGTAGTGCGTGCTATCCTTCATTGGGACTTTCGAGCTCATGTGTACTCATGAGAAATCTCTACGCGCCTTGCTTGAGTGGACGCCTGCTTCCTTAAGCGCCATGATTGCGCTCAATGCCATGAAGCACGGCAACAGATGTGGGCCGCGCAGTGCATTGGCTCGGAACATCCTCGCAACTCCATGTATGAGCCACTTGATACCGTCTAGTTACAGATGCAATTAAGACCATTTCAGGCATTAAACCAGCGAGCATGCAGTTGACTCAACCGAAACGTTATGCAAGTCCAATCACAAGACGCACATTGTGCTCCTTGCTGGAATCCGTGGCTACTGCTACGACCTAAAGATCCGAAAACCCGCTGGAAGATAAGCTTATTACCCCTAACTAGATCCTGGGATTCGGGGTGAGTTTTCTATGGGAGTACATTCTATGGGTGTGTAT
>JAULKQ010009866.1:0-12724 GCA_032356285.1 Smithsoniella earleae | reverse complement strand
TCGGCGAGCAATCTTCTAGAAAGTCTTTGGCACGTTGAGAGGCTTCCTGAGAATAGACGGCGGTTTGTGCACGTGTTAAGTGCTGTGACATATAGGGCACCGAGAGCGGTTCCTCCGTGGAGGGGACACTCGCTTCTGGCCAGATAGAGGGAAATTGGCGCTGAAGCGAGAGTAAGTCCTCGCGCAGAGGGGATCGCGTGTGGGTGAGCTGTAGGAAACAGCGCGGGCCACGTTGCAGTGCAATATCTGCAAGTGCCGCTCCTGACACGTATGCGGCAGTCGCCGAGGCCGCTGAGTGTTGAGTCACCCCGAAGCCGCCGGATCTTGTGGGGAGTCGTAGCTGGCGGCCGATGCGGCTACTGGGAGTGTGAGTTCGGGCTAAGCCCGCGCAGGTGGCGACATGCTGGGCGATGGAATCGCTGAAGGCATTGTAGGTGTCGCGTATGAGCGTCCAGGGGAGGCTCCGTAGAAGGTGATCTAACTTGCGTTGCACACATCTGGTAAGGAGGATGTATTGGATTTGTGGCTCCAAGGGTAATGCCATGATGGCTGCTGCGGTTGCGGTTGCCTCGGCTGCTTTCGAAGTTACATACTCCTGGATAAAGGGCTGAGAGCCAATTGGGGTTCCTGCAGCAACAATCCCACTGGGCGCAGAGCGTAGCTCTGTGCCCGTTACCAAATCTGTGATAGTCGATGCCACAGTGGCATATGCTGCACATTTTCTCGGAACCACCGATAGTGATATGGAACTGACAGCATCATGGAAAACTGGGAGGGTGGTGGAGACCGCTGATAAGGGGCCCTGTAAGTATATATCATCAGCATAAGCAATGATACGACACGTGGGGTGGGATGCTTGGACCGATGTCAGGGGGGCATGGAGTGCCAAGCAGAAGAGAAGCATCGCTAGGGGGTCTCCCTGGCGGACGCCGTTGGTTGAAGGGACCGGGGGAGCACCTGCCGGGGCGCCCGGGAGATGAATGTGAGACGCTGTGGCATACACGTATCTGACAAATGGCAAAATTTGTGGGGTATGGGTGCTAACACTGGCTAAAACAGCAGACCGGCTCACCGTGTTGAATGCATTATGTATGTCTGTGGAAACTGTGACACAACCATCATTTTGGCTGAGGCCGGTACTTAGTGCATGACCTATGCTTTGAGCGCCGCCGGGGACACCTACAGCGAGTTGGAGGGGTAGCAGGGTGGCGGCGATATCTGTGCAGGAATGCATAGCAGCTAGGCTTGCCACTTTTAGCCATGTTTCACCCATTGCGATTGGCCGAATATCTTCGTTGCGTTTGGCAAGTGCAATACCGCAACAATCGAGTAGGTCATGGCTATGTGGCAGATTGCCGGCAAGCATGTGATTAACGAAATCACATGCTGCGCGGCTGCCTGCGCTGTCATCCAGCACAACGGCTTTGATGTGTTCGTAGGTGGTCCCCGACAACCCGGGAGCTGTGCCATTTGGTAGCTTACGTACCACTAGGATGAGATCTTCGGGGGTGATCTGGAATGCAGGGGACGTACTTGGCGGTGTGGTGGGGAGGGGAGCTTGAGGATGCTTGGCGCGGAATTTATCCAGTGTATCCATCGTCATGGGTGCCAGGCGGCCTGGTTGTGCCGCGGCGCATGCCTTGGTTAAATTTCGGCGGCTAATGAAGCTGGCTACTCTGGCCGCTATTCGATGCTTAGTCTGTGGGAGATTGCGTTGCGGGGGCGGGGCAAAGGTGGATGGCGGTGGAGTGGGTTGACTAAGATAATTGTCTAGGCGGTCAAGTATGCGGGCAGTTCGACCCGTTCTAACTCCATCATCCGCGAGCGTGAATGCAGGCAGATAAAGCAGCTTGCGAATTGCTTGAAGCTGAAGAGACTTATTGTTGCACTGTAGGGTAGTGCAAACAGCTTGGAGCTCTCTGGTGTACGCCGCCACGAATGATTCGCGGTAAGTGCGTTGGATGAGAGGTGGTGGTCGTCCGCGTGGAAAATTTGCCTGGATAATTACATCCGGAAGAGGAGTAGAAGTGGTGGGGGCTGTATGAGTTGTATGGATGGATGGGGAATCGGGCGCAGTTGCCATAAGCGGGGGGAGGGGTATGCTAGCAGCCTGTGCCACCACTTCTCGTGCAATGTCCGCTGAAGTCCTTGAAGGAGGAATTTCTCCAGAAGGAGAGTGTATAGGAAGAGCCGGCGCTGGCGTAGTGAAATCCAGGCGCCTGCGGCTGGAACAAGGCTCGGCTCTGTGCAGAACATAACTAGGACGCTTCGGCGTTCTAGTACTTGGGGGAGGGTACCTACTGAATGAGTTAATCTCATTCAGTTGTTCCTGAAAATATGCCAGTTCTGGAGCCACCGGTGTTGCTGGTGTTGCTGGTGCTGGGAATGCCGAGAATCCGATGGGTAACCGCGGGCTGGCCGGGGCAGCAGGAGCTGCGCTTGTTTCAAAAGGATTGGAAGACATGTTTTTTCGTCTTTCACTGAAATTTATTCTGACACGGTTCAACCGTTCTGGGCATTACTGCGTGAGAGTACAGTCGAAGCAGCAACTCATCGCTGGAACGAAAGCATCCACTCAAAGCGTGGATTCTCTGTCACGACCCTGCTATCCTTTGCTATTCTTCAGCAAGCTTTTTCTTCCACCTTGTTCTACATGTAGTAACATGATGAGAATATCAGCTTGAAGACTTCTCGTAAGTCGCGATCTAGAAGCGTCCATACTTCAAGTGATTGCTCTTAACAGACGACTCCTCTCGCGATGACAGCAATTCAACTCTGGATCAGTCAGTACTGTCGCAAAGTGCACACTGAGAAGTCCGAAAGACCCACTTCTCTGCTCACGACTAATTCATGCGTGATCCGTTCCAGTGTTCGTCCGTAATCTTGCGTTTCGTTCACATCGTTTTCCATCCGCAGTGCCTTCAATCTCATACAGGAAGTTATTCCAGTTTTTTGAATAAGTGACCTGAGGACCAGGTTTCGAGTAGATGGGTTAGCCTGTAGCTCAGAATAGCTGATAATCTACGGCGTTGATAGTAAGTTCGAACATGAACGACATTGTTTCCCAAGTGCAAGTGTTAACTTGAGATGTTTGATCCAAAATTTTTGGAGACCGCCTGCAATGTTACACCTCTTGCAATAATATCATGTGTATTGTTGTGCTCTCTAGGCATGACTCACGTTGCTCGTCCAGGTCAGTGCGACGAAAGCAGGAATACATAGGCATCAAATGATCACTCTGGGCTCTAATGCATCGATTCCGATGGCAGAAAGAAACCTGTAGAATATCAACTGTCCAGGGCCGGATGGTGTAGAAATTGGTGTCATGTCTCTACGCCAGGCTGTTGGCGAGCCTCGGTCACGAAGACCAGGAAGCAAAAACCTGAATACGTAAAATCACCATAATTACTCCAGCAAAACTCAAGAAAGCGAGCTAAATCGTTCGAGCGCACTGAAGGGACAAGAATTTGAGGCTGAGCATCTTGTATGGCTGACATGGTGTAGACACAGTTAGTTCGAACACAGAAGAAGCGCCTACACACGAACTTAAGAGGAGTGACTGCCACACATCAAGTAGTCTTGCAAAAACTCAAACAGAGATCTAACTCGGCTAGGATGTTGGCGTGGAAACGGGCTCGGTGTTCCCAGTGCATTGTCTCCTCAGTCCGAATTGCAGAGAGCTTCATGGCTGACGCATTACAACGGAAATTGCGCCGTGGAAGGCTGATGAATACTTGGACGAGTTGAAAACCCATTCGAGGGGCTTTATGGAGCAAATATGTCTGTTACAACGAATCTTCAGCCGCTGTGTACATCGTAGAGAAATAGGTATCCACGCGCGTGATTATGCATCTGGCATGAAGTTGAAAATTCAACTAGAAAAAAGCGGAATACTACGTTGCAGACTTTGAACAATTTAGGCTTTCGTCCTCGTGTCACTCTAGACCCGCAGCCAAAGTGTTGAATCGCATCTGCTCATCCTCTCTTGATTCCAGGTCTGCAGTATTCGTCAGCTACCCGAGCTGAATGAGCCTTTCTTGAAAAAGCACTAGGATTCATGTTAGCACGCTGAGATTTGTATCGTACGTTCGAAGCAATGGCAGGACAGGTGGCAGTAGCAAGACGAAGTGACGACTCGTCAGCTGATCTCAAAAAGACAAGATATGATATAAAGAAGAATGCAGTCACCCCACAGGCAAAGTATCCGGATGCCGATGTTCCAGAAGAAGTAAGCAACTCGCAGAGTTGCTCGCCCGTCGAGGTTGACTTGATAGGTAAAATGATTACAGCAGGCCGCTTGGACGACGCTTACGAACTTGTATCCAGCCTACTAGAAAACCAGGGACAGTGTGATGCCCTAGAAGTCATTCGGGTTGAGCTGATGATCATGCAGTCTAAAGTTGTTGAGGCAAGAGCTGCAGTCACCACTTTGCTTGAAAGAACCCCAAGGCACGTGGGGGCTCTAAAAGCGCTGATAAAGCTGCATCAAAAATCAGAAGATCTTCCCTTGGCTTTAGAGGTGCGACCTCCACAGATAGGAGATTACCAGATTTACTCTGATACTGGTTCAGCTGTTTGCCTCGCCAGAAGGTGGCATGACTTTCTGGTACTTCGAGCATAATCTTCAGTTCATATGTTCAGGTTTTAATGTGTGAGACATTAGTCGACCTGTACCCTTGCATCCTGAATGCTGCGAAAGGGGTTCGGGACATCTCTCCACTGTGAGCATTCCAGAAAAAAATCGCTTACACACCAACATCTTCCATATCATCACACACTCAAATTTCCGTGTTCTGACTCAATGCCTTGTTCTAATCGTGTGCAAACTCGAGATTCATGTCGAGCTTCCTTCTGAAGCCACGAGATGGGTATCAATAAAACATAGCGCAGGAGCTTCGTGTAAAGTAGTTCATGACGTAGAAATTGTTGCGTGCGCCATTTACGTCGCAAAGTTCACCGTATTCTCTGCCCACAGTTCAGAATTTGTGTACAAGTGCTTAAATATCTACGTTATGCAGGCAACAGAGCGACTAATTCTACTAGCAGATGGAAATGAAGAAATTAGGAGATTTTGTGCAGACTCGTTAGTTGAAGTTGGGTTTGCGTTTCGGAATCTTGGTTCGGTCAAGAGAGCTCAGGAGCTGTACTGCGATGCACTGAAGGTCTGGGAAGCACACGCTGCAGCGCTATACGAATTGGGAGTGATAGCAATGAATGAAGGGAGACTACTAGATGCTAAGCTGATGTATACTAAGGCCGTAGAGTCAGATCCTGGACATGCTCGGGTGCTTTTCTTTACTCAGTTCTTCCCGAGCTTGTGAACAATACAACCTACCATCTGCTAGTACCTCTTTCAAAAGCAGTTTCCAGATGCTCCTCGGAGAAGTCCCTGAAAGTACTAATCTTGCATTTAATTCGGACTGGCCTGTTACGCTGTGCTATGCCGGTGATACGAGACCTACAGAAATCTTATCACCATGAAATTTTGAAAATTTAAAGCTCGAAGTACTTATTCGCGAGTTCAGAGTTGTCCTGCTAGACTCGCATAACTTCCGTGCACCTTGCCTGTACTGAACAGTCCTCGCGTCCATGCCTTGCAGTCAGCTAACTCAGGCGTTCGTAGCTGCCTCATCTTCATATCTGTACCTCCTATCCTGGACTTTTGCAGCATGAAATTTGGCCACTGGCGCCTGAGGTCCGTTCTGCCCATGGAGAAGTCATTCAACCTTGTTAGGTAGGTCGCCGGGGCAGCGTGTCATCACATTCATGCTACAAATTGGAGGCATACATACAGATGTTATGTACCGTTATACTCTAAGCTTGAATAGCGTTGAAAACCTTTGGGAAATCGCAGTCAAGCGATATCAAATGCGTTTTTCGACAGCAATTCTGTTGCAGTGCTCTAACTTGATCCCCAAGTAAGGAATCAAAACGTCAATTTAGTGACAACAGTGACCTGGGAGCATTGATTGCTATCCATAAATCCGCTTGTCTGTTGACGAGCCGTTTGACTACTAGCGCAGTTCTGTCATGTGTCTCTATCGGCAGGTGCACTTCAAACACCGCACCAGCAAACATGCAGTTGAATCAATCCAAGCATTACGCAAGTATAATAGTTAGACAGAAACTGCGCTCGTTGCTGGAATCCTTGTTCGATAATTCGATGTATCAGAGGATGTGCAGAGGATGCATGTAACAACGCGTGTTTTCACGTACAACAAAAAGACACGCGTTGTGAAACCTGACCAAGTATTATTTATCTTGACCATTCTAAATGGACGCCGGAGACCCGTTTCTGATATCGCGACTTTTCAGCACGAGGCGTTGCTGCAACGGGTTTCACACACAATACATCTGCCTTTCACTTATCAGCAGCACCTGTCAATTGCATTATCTAGTACTTTGATCTTTTGATTGTACTCGGGAGCTCAAGAATGAACGACCTGCTGCGACATATGAGTTCTAGCGGCCATCATTGCACGGACACACGTGTCCGCGCACATCTGAGCCAGTCCATGGAATAGATTATAACCGGAAATAATTTTCGATTCTGAGTTTTTGTATTGTTGCTTGCACTCGTATTATTCAATTTTGTCGCATCCTGTGTGCAGCTGGCCCAGGTTTGGGCACTCTTAGGCTGCCTTACTTGCAAAGTGTTCAACCATGCGTGCTTCCTTCTTGGCACGTAGTCTATTTTAAAGCGAAAGAGTGTTTTGCTCCCTGTAGTTACCAGGGGCCTTTCAACCGCATTCTTGTTGCCTTGTTCGCTTTGAACTGACGCTGTTGCTGTGAACCACGACCTGCGCATCGAAGCAGACAGCCAAAGTTTCAGTGCTGCAGGCATTGTTTACAAGGAATGCAACCTGATTTATTTATTACGGTCTTCTAACGCAAGGAGATACATACGCGTGGCTTTGGCCCGTGCCATCCTCGTTAAATAAAGCCCCACGTTCAGCTATCCACTGCTCTATATACTGTTTAAAAAGATATCCGCATACGTGTTTGATGCTTTTTTCACTTTCCATTCTACGGTTCGGTCATTCGCTTCTATCTTAAAGTTCCACCTCGCGAAAGTTCATTCACTTCGTGCTAGACTAACCTCGTCGTCTATTTCAGATATCTCACTTGCTGGGGAATAGTGTTTCTCTTACATATGAAGTAGCAGCGTGCTTCACGAATGGGTCTGCTGCAGAAACAAGGTCGGCCATCCTCGGTGTTTGAGCTGTCATGGCGGCTTCAAGTTGAAGCCCAGTGACTCCACACCTAGGCTAGTTGGGTATATTTCAACTTAAAATGAAGTAGCGCCTTTGAATTTGACACTTTTGAGGTCTGTATACCACACTATCCGGCTCACACAACTATTGTCTGAATAGGACCCACGCATCCCCTCACTACTTCCACAGCACGGCTGAAGGTACTATATGATAAATCAATGTGATACAACGTCTACAGGAACTTACTTCCTGCTCTATATGCCACACTATCTCCCTTGGATCTGTGACTGGGCTTCAGCATCGATAAGCGATGACAACAGCAGCAGTGTTGAGCTGGCATAACTCACCCCTAACCAAGAAGTCATACGCGATAGAAGCTCTATGGACTCTTTTATTTACTTTTTATCCACTTACCTGTTGATCCTAGTAGAAAGGTGCAATAAAATTGGATGCCATGGAAAGATCCATCTAACATCAAGTATGATACATGCATCCACGGGCCATTGAGGGCTATCAAAGAAACCATATGATGAAGTGGCTTCATGAAAACGACAGAATTTGCGCTGATCCTGGTTTGATACCCGCGGGCCTGTTGCTCCAACCCCTCTGTTGAATAGATCCACGCTCCCCGATATACATGCTCTGGAAGATAGGGCTATTGCCCTTAATAAACGACAAATTAACATCGTTTTACACAGAAAGATCTAACCATTAGAATGACATAGGTTGGACGCAGGTGTGTGACAGACAGGGCTAGATATTCCGAGTTTTGACCTTCTGACAACGGGGACTGAGCATCTACTCACGTGGTGAAAACCTGGCTCGGCTAACGAGATAGATAATGATATGAACACTCTTGATGGAGGTGGTGTATGGAGCAGTGAAGTGGACGTCACAGGCCCAATATTAAGTCTGCGTTATATATCCTCAATGGCATTGCTCGGCTGCATCATCTAGTACATTGCTCTCTTGGTTGTTCGTATTATTTGGAGCCATAGTAAACCATAATATTGTCACATTCTGAGCGCTTTTGGGTTGGTTTGGCCGCTTTCCCAGCGGGGTGTTCAGCCGTGCGTGCTTCCGTTTCGACATGTAGTGCATTTCGAAGCAGACGAGCGTACATTATGCACGCTCCCGGTGCCTACTCAGGGTTTTTAAACAACGTTTTGGCTGCCCTGTGTGCTTGTTGTGGCAGCACATCCAAAGCTGCTGCGTGAAGCTTTGGGGTTAGGACAAATGAATTAAGATGTCTGTATTGCGGCCCAAGTACGGATTTCGGACTCGAGTTTTAGTGTAACTTGGGGCAGACAGGTGTGATGGGGTCAATTTTTGGTCAATTTTTGGTCAATTTTTGGTCAATTTTTGGTCAATTTTTGGTCAATTTTTGGACAGAAGTGCACAAATAAGAGCACGTTTTCTCCAACAGGTGCATGTGAATGACAGTTTCTGTGCCACGCTGTACAGAAACTGCTTGCGTACCGAACAACAGGTACAAGTTGAGGATCATATCTCTAATTCAGTGAGAGCTATTAGCGGAATCGATCAGCTTACCCGACGCGATGAAGTGCAGGCTTGTCACGCACGTTGGATGCACTTGCACAGCAAGCACTCGAGGCGTGTTACACCATGAGCATCTTGAATATGTTCCTTCCAAACAATGTGTCATGCTCACTATCAGCGCTTAACTCCCTTGTGCTGTGTGAACGCGTGAGGGCCACTCAAGAGTACAGTGTACAATCCGTCCTGTAACATTCTAAGCAGTTGAACCGGATGGTTTGGTTGTACTTTCAACATTATACAGTGATGCTGTACGTCGAGGGTGTTACCACCCGTTACTGACCCGATACAAGTTCGGCTCTAAGTGCCTCATCTGGATAAGGGGGTTACCAGGGGCCTGGCAATAGGCCAGGCCTCTCTGTGTCTAATTTGTCTAGTTCGGGTATGTGTCGGCTCCTATTTATAGCAGCGCCATGGGGGGCAGTCAGGGATCGGACTACTGATCTTCTGCTATTCGGGTTTCACTACGGCAACCACTCTTTATAGTATTCTACGCTGACTTCTGCTACGAACCTGCATGTATCGTAAGAGGGGGTTCGAATCTCGGCAAATGTGAGTCCATGGCCAGCCCTCCCTTAGCCTGTAAGCGCTCCAGTTAGCTGCGGGAGGCACTGAGAGCAGGAAGCAGTGTTGAAAAGGGATACACAAGGCCATGCAGGCTCTCCACCTCTGAATCTGCCTGCTTCCTATCCTTCGCGGGTGAATAACAAGGATCTGCTCAACACAAACTGATCCAACAACATGTGAACAGTAATTTTTATGCTAGGCAGTACAGAAACTGCCTTTTTGCTTGGCTGGTGTTCCACAAAGCATGATTTCATTCTGTGGCAGCGGAAAGATATGAGGAATCTCATGAACCATAGTCTAATTCGTTTAGCAAAGATCGTTAGGAGTCTGATCTGTTTCTGCGGACAGGGTACTCGTTTATCTAGTGACACGTTCCGACGAATAAATGCAAGAAAAAGACAAGCTCAACTTCTCCTTTTCCTCTTTCCGTTCGACGATCTCAGATTTCCAGTGCAGCGCTACAGATGCTAGGGGCGCTTCAGACAGTGAATCTGTTGTTAGCAGTGTCATCACATCATTTGACTAGTTCCTGAGTGATCAAAACTAGACCAGGTCGAAGAGAACTTGTCCGACAAAATCACCCTGAGGTAGGACGCTTGAAATTTGTTTTGTGATGTCTTGGGTGGTGAATTTTTTCCACTTCTGACGGACATGTTTGGCAAAATGGCGCTGTTATGGAGGTACGTCGCCAAGCCTTAGGCCTAAGTAAAGTATCTTGGCTCTATGGTCGGGTTAGTCATGGGGTGTGCCACTTGGAGTTGGCTCCCTAGTCATGGGGTTGACACAGGGATTGTGATAGAGTGACTCTCCTCATCCACCTCCTTGCAGCATGGCCATCTGCCCCTCCCACTCTACAATCAAACTTTCTTTATTACCGTAGATACTTCAAAACTTTGCTGTGTGATCCGTTACCCTGCAATTTGGGGGTTCAAATTCCTGTATATAAGCTCAATCTTTGGCCACTTCAGTTTTGGGGACATTGTTTTCGTGCTTACATGGTGCCAAGCGCTAGCTAGTATTCATGATGATATCCAGCATCTTGCCTTTGTTGTCTGTTTCAATGTGGATCTCTTTGTGGCCATGGCTTCAGTGCAAGCTGCAGAGAACTTGGGCAAATTGGGAGTTTGTGCTGAATCTGCCCTGGGGTTATTCGGCACACCACCACCAGGCACTAGGCAAAGCGTTTGAGGGTGTGCTGTTGGCATCATATGATAGGCTAGAGTGCTGCGATTTGAATTGTGAAGTCGGAATCTGCTTGGCAATTATACCGAGCTGTTCCAAGTGAAGCGATGCAGCCGCACACTGTCAACGAGGTCAGCTTGGACATGTTGCAACAGTATCACATCTGCTGTTGCATGTAGAAATGAGCTAGCAGCTTTTCGTACGTCAAGTAGCTCCGGTGTCAGGTTTCGATTCTCAGTCAATCATTTGGGTACAACCTTGAACTATACACCTTTCAGCTACATCCAGATAAGCTGCGGTGTGAGGTAGAGTCCGGCCCAGCCACCACATTGGTTCTTCTGGAGGTAAGTTTGGGGTTACACCCTTATTTGATTTTGCCAAAATCGTTTGATGTATGGAGGTGCAACGGACAGTTCTCCTAGCTCTCCTCAGGACAGGTACAATTGAACCGGGAAGTGTTAGTTAGTTCAACCGTTCAAGCATTTCTTGCGCACATAGTCCAGAAATGGTAGCAAGAGTGATACTTCTCAGTACAAGGCACTCAGTAGTGATAGATTTGCCCTTGTTCATCATTGTTGATCGCTGCCATGTAGACTGAGAAATGATCCCTTCTGTGCTTCGTCTCTTGATTCAATGTGCTTGACTGAACCAGTTACTTGAGACACTATGTAAGATCAGTTTGAGCGGTTAAATGACATCCTAGATTCGTCATTTGTGGGCTGGTTTGTGCTGGTGTCCGAGGTGCCTTTCCGCATGGTGAATGGTTTCAAATTTCAAGTACACGTGTTACTGGACTGTAAGTGCTGAAGAACGTTTGAAGATTCATTGCGCTCAGTCAGTTTCAGCACAACTCAAGAGACCAGATAGAGCTCATTCCTGAAGAGATTAGGAGCAACGTGTCACCTCTATAAGATAACATAGCGCCTAGCACATGTGTAAAAGTAGAGTACATCGCTCGAACGTATAAATATTGTCTGTATCAGAACCGTCTTTTCCTGCGCTGGCGGGGGCTAGCGCTGACTCACACACAACCTGCAGGCGTGGTCGAACCTCGGCGCGCTGCACCAGGCAGCCTGTGCCTTCGAAGACGCACTGGAAGCCTTCCAGAACGCTCTGCGGGCTGCCCCGACAAGTCGAACAATACTGACGAACATCAGCTCGCTGTACGTCCTCATAGCTGCGACGCAGGGCGACAAAGGCGCGGTGCGATCCTCTCTGGAGCGGTCACTCGCATACGACCACGCCAACGTCGAAGCCCTCTACAGCTTCGCGCTTCTAGAAGCTTCTCTCGAGAACTGGGAGAGAGCCATATTCTACTACAACACGTGCATCCAGCACAAGCCCGCGCACCCGCATGCATGGAACAACCTCGGAGCCATCTACCAGCGCCTGAATAACGTCCCCTACGCCACGGAGTGCTACACTACCGCGCTATCTCACCAGCCAGACTTCTGCCTGGCGCTCAACAATCTCGGCGTCATCTTGACCATGCAGGGCCATGCGTCTAAGGCCGAGCGTCGACTTAAAGCGG
The DNA here is from genome assembly GCA_032356285.1 of Smithsoniella earleae. Classification (NCBI taxonomy): domain Eukaryota; kingdom Viridiplantae; phylum Chlorophyta; class Ulvophyceae; genus Smithsoniella; species Smithsoniella earleae. The sequence continues at coordinate 673 of JAULKQ010009866.1, read as the reverse complement.
CAATCGCCGCCGACCCTGCTTACGCTGAAGCGCACAACAATCTGGGCGTCCTGTCACGTGATTGCGGCCGAGTTGACGAGGTATGCGGCGCCTTGCACCCTACCAATTACGTTGCCACCGTTGAAAGCGTCGAAACCAGAGCGCCCTGGTCGAATTTTCGAATTTTCCCCCCATGCATATCGCAGATCTAGGAGAAAATTTACCCTGACAATACTGAGCTACAGTGAGTTATAGCCGTACTACAATAAAATAGCTTCCAAGCGTGCTTACTGTTCGCGTTCTACGGACCACAGCATGACTCAAGTTTCAAGTTTTTAAGTTTAAAGTTTTATAAGCGCACTTTAGTGGCAGTGCCCCTGGCTTTTGACTTAATTTTAAAATAAAACAGATTATGCATGGGTGCCCCACTCTCTTAACTTTTACCAGTACATTTATTTTTGTTGACAGTCCGCGTCCCACAATTTTGTGTCCTTCCCCTTTTTACTCTGGGAACCAATTTGGGCGTCACTTAGCGCAGTAAAACTCAAAAATAATGTGTCAGCAATTTGGTGGCTTAATTCACTGCCGCGCGTCGTCAAAGCCATTTGCATTCTGGCCAAATGGGTGGACGTTAAATCCAGTATAGTGTCACAAAATAGACAGACCATCTGAGGAATGGTCTAACCACACATTC
>JAULKQ010009855.1:0-12726 GCA_032356285.1 Smithsoniella earleae | reverse complement strand
AAAACCCACACACGACCGCAGTCCTCTATTTTTCTCTCATCGTAGACGGGGTCCAGAGCGACTACCAGCTTACGTTGAGAATCTTCCGCGTGGTCGGTTCCGGTTTCGGCTGCGGCTTCGAGCACGCCGACCCGCAGACAATTGCCTTGCTACAATCGCTCGCCGCGAGTTCGAACCCGCAAGCGGTCCCGGACACTCCCGAAGGCGTGACGAGGACCCAGGGCGATTTTTCGGAGCGCTTCAATGAGGCGAAAGAACCGCTGAGCGAATTAGTCCATAAGTTCGGTCTGCGCGCGACGGACGAATTTCTGCGGCTGGTTGACGATGCCCTGTTTCTGGCTGCGCGCGATGCCGGCAACAATCTCGACGAGACGCGTTTCCTCGACGGGCAAAATGAAATTCGCGGGCGTCGTGACGATATCCGCGAGACGGTGCCGGACCTGCTGCAAAAGGGCGTCGCGATTCTGAATTCGCCACTGAGCGCGACCCAGGAAGAAACGACTAGCCCCACGGTTTCCGAACTGTCTCTGATCGACAAGGACGAATTCGAGGAATTTCTTACCGTCTCACAACTCGTTTCCGATCTGGAGCCGCGTTTTAAAGAAGAGTTGTTCAAGCTCGAACGACGGCTTTCCTTGCTCGCGAAACGTGAAGTCGATGATCGTTCGAATCCGCTTGGCCCCGCTGTAATTGGCGGTGTATTCGCCGAAGCGCTGAAGAATCTGCGCTCTGATCGCAGCGCCGTCAACGTGATTTACCGGACATTGCGGCAGGTCCTTGAAGCGAATCTCGGACAGCTCTACACGGATGCGAATGCCCTGCTCGTCGATCTCGGGATCCTGCCGGTCATCGAGAAGGAAAAATCGACGATCAAACGCAGCGAAAACACGTCATCGAGCGCCCCCGCGGCCGATGCGTTACTGGATTCCACCCTCGGTGGTCAGAGCATGCCGAGCGCGCCACCGGCCGAAAATACTCACCCGCCGGCAGCGGCGACGCCCGGTTATCAGCCGGCGACTGCCGGGGCGGGGCAATATGTGCAGGCAGCGCAACCGCCGCGGTTCGTGGCGGCACAGCCGCAAGCTCCCGGCGGTGTGCCAGCGGGCGGCTTCGATGTGATCGACCCGGCTTCTGCGGGACAACCCCCGCTTGATCCGGATGCCGTGCAAACTGGTGGATTCCCGGCGGGACCAGCCATTCCGGTTGCGCCGGGAGCGGTACAAGCGGACGCGCAATCACACGCCTCCGGCGTTCAGGCGGGCGCAGGCGCGCCTGGTGTCCAGGCCGGTGCCGTGCAAGCAGGTGCGCTCGCACCGGGTGTTCAGCCCGGCACCGTGCAGGCGGGTACGGCGACACCTGGTGTCCAGGCTGGCGCCGTGCCGGGCGGGGACGTCGCAGCGGGTGCAGTAACACCACAGGCTATTCCGGCGAGCGGCGTTGCCGCGAGCCCCACCGCAGTTGGAATGGGACTTGAAGCCACGTTCGGTGGATTCGGCGGTGGTCCGGCTGTTTATGTCCCCCCGTCCTTGCAGCAGGCGTATTCCGCCGCGCAGGCGCAAATGGCATTGCGGCGTGAACTGCTGCCACTGAGCGAAAGCGAGGCGATTACGGTCAGTGGGACCGCGCCGACGTACGCGCCGGCGCAAATCATTGACGGGCTCACGCAACTGCAACAATCACTCGCACGTACGCAGGACACTCCGGCGCTCGATGTGCGCGGGCTCAAACACCGGATCGTCGATGCGATTACCCGCGCGGGCGGCAACGCCGGCTCGATTGGTCAGGCCGAGAGTGATGCGATTGAGGTCATTGCGAACCTGTTCGATGTACTGATCAAAGACGCGCTCGTGACGGACAGCGCGAAAGCGCAGCTGACGCGCCTGCAGGCGCCGGTGCACAAGGCCGCACTGATGGACCCGGCATTCTTCGAGGCGACGGACCACCCGGTACGTCAGCTGCTCAATCGGGTGTCGATGCTGCGTGACGGGCTTACGGAAACCGCGGGCGAGCGTAACGACCGGGTGACGGAGCTGATCGGCCGCATCAACGCGGAATTCAATGATGATATCGGGGTGATCGAACCGATACTCGGTGAGTTCGACGACATCCTCCGCGAGCAACGCGATGCTTACGAGGAAAAGGTTGCCTCCGTTGTGCGTGCGAGCGAAGAGCAGGAACGCGTCCTGCACGCCCGCCGTGACCGCAATCTCGAAGCCACCGATTCCAGCCTGGCGCAACAGGAGCTACCGGAAGAATGGAACCGCTGGCTCGATCGCGGCAAGCTGCTGGAAGCAGGCGAGCGCATGATCATGAACGCGAACACGAACAAACCGTCGCTCGTTACGCTCGTATGGGTTGGTCCCGGCTTCAACCCCTATGTGTTCGTCGATGATCGTGGAGAAAAGGCATCCACATTGACGCTGCAGCAGGTGGCGATGTACCTGCGTCGCGGCACCCTTAAATCACTCCAGGGTGACGATGCCGGGCCGGTCGACCGCGCCTTGTTCGGCGTCGTAAACCGAATCCATGGTGAAGTGGAGGCGCGCGCCACCCACGACGAACTCACCGATTTCATGAATCGAAAATCGTTCCTGCAGACTATCGAACGCCACCGCCCCGAGGGCGTCGCGGGCTCGTCGGGCCCGGTACTGTGTCAATTGTCGCTGACGAACCTGAAGGCGATTAACGATGATTACGGCATCGAGGTTGGCGATACGATGCTGAATAACGTTGCGCGCGAGTTGCGTGCCGCGATTCCGGGTAAGGCGGTAACTTTCGGCCGTCTCGGTGGCACCGACCTCGGCGTCTTCTGGCCCAAGGGTGGCCTGCAGGGTGCCTACAAGAAGCTTCTCGCCTGCGTCGAGTCGCTCGGCGAATCCGGTGACGCAATACTCGCGCCGGAGGCCTACGCGGGTATTACCGCGATCGAAGACGGACTCACGACCGCCGAGCAGTTGCTCACGGTGGTGAGTGAGGCATGCAATACGGCGCGCACCGCGCAGGGGAAGCCGGTTTATGTGGCCGGCAGCGAAAACAAATACCGCCAGCAACTCGAGCAGATGGTCGGCTACATCGGCAAGGCCTACGACCGCGACCGCCTGGTGCTTCTGCATCAGACAGTGACCTCACTCGTGGACGACGGCGATCAGCCGGCTATGCACATCGTCGTAACCGCCGAAGATCGCAACGGCAAGCTCGTGCCACCGGGCTTTTTCAAGCAGGCGCTCGCGAATTCCGAACGAGCATTCGAAATTGACGAATGGACACTGAAGAAGACGTTCTCGTGGATGGCTGAACATTCGGACGACGTGGACAGTTTCGCCGCAGTCATCATCCCGCTGTCGCACGAAGCGATGAAACGGGACGACCTGTCCAATGTCATCATCAACCTGCTTATGGAAACAGCCGTACCGCCGGGTAAGATTTTCTTCGAAATTGCCGATAAAGATGCTATCGCGAATGTCACCGAAACGGCGGAGCTCGTGCGAACCCTGAAGGAATTCGGCTGTCGCTTTATCCTCGATGAGTTCGGCAGCGGGCAGGGTAATTACGAATACGTGAAGGAACTCGCCGTCGACTTCGTCACGATTGAAACCGGCTTTATTGCCGAGGCGAAGCAAAATCCGAAAGACTTTGCTATGGCTAAATCGATTAACGAGTTGATTCATTTCATGGGCAAGAAGACAATCGGGAAACAGGATCCTGGCAACGACGTTGTCGATGTCCTGCGCGAAATCGGTGTCGATTATCTCTACGATCAATCCAAGACCAGCCGTATTGCAGCCTGAATGAGCGACATACCGAAGAAAATCGGCAAGTACGATGTTGTAGACGTACTTGGTAAAGGCTCAATGGGTATCGTGTACCGTGGCCATGACGCTTACGTGGATCGACCAGTCGCGATAAAACTCGCAACGAACACAGACAGCGACGACGAAGGTGCGAACATGGCCAAGCGCATGTTCGTGAACGAGGCGCGGTCTGCCGGACGCCTCGACCATCCGAACGTGCTCAAGGTGTACGAAGCGGGCGAGGAGAATGGCCAGCCGTACATGGTCATGGAATATATCGCCGGCGGCGACACATTACGCAGCTACTGCAAAGCCCCGGACCTGCTGCCCATTCCTACCGTCGTCAGTCTCATCCGCCAGTCCGCGGATGCGCTGGACTACGCGCACCGTCAGGGTGTTCTGCACCGCGACATCAAACCCGCGAACATCATGTTAACCAAGGAAGGCGTGGCAAAGCTCGGCGATTTCGGCATCGCGAAACGTCTCGGTGTCGATCAGACACAAATCATTGGCTGGTTTGGTTCGCCTTTGTATATGTCGCCCGAACAGGCGCAGGATGCGGACATTACAACCCAGTCGGATATTTTCTCACTCGGTTCGGTGTTCTACGAAATGCTCGCCGGGGTGCCGCCGTTCGCGGCGAAAGGTCTGACCGGGCTGATCCAGAAAGTCTGCCAGGAAGATCCGAAACCGTTACCCGAAGTACGCGAAGAAATTCCGCAGCAGTTGTGGCGTGTTGTCAGCAAGATGCTCGAAAAGCAGCTCACGAAACGCTACAAGTCATGCGCTGATGTAAGCGCCGATCTCGAGCGCGTGCTCGAGATCCTCGAATACGAGTCGCTCGTTCTCACCGACGAGCAGAAGCTCGAGCGTATGGCGGGGCTCGAATTCTTCAAGAATTTCACGAAGCCTGAAATGAAGGAAATCGTGAAAATCGCGAAGTGGGGTCGCTTTGGCCCCGGCGAAACCGTGTTTTCCGAAAACGACAAGGAAAAGGCGTTCTATATCATTGCCGAAGGCGCCGTATCGGTGCGAATCAACGGCGTGCAAATCAGCGATATCGAGATCGGCGAATGTTTCGGCGAGATGGAATATCTGTCGGATACCGGCCGCACTGCCGCCGTGACGGCGAACCGTGAAACGATCGTGCTGATGATCGATCGCGATTTCAGAGAGTGGGCTTCGCTGCCCTGCCAGTTGCGGTTGAACCGGATCTTTCAGGAAGTGTTGATCGACCGCCTGAGAAAAACGAGTACAGCACTTGCGCGGGCCGCATCGGCCTGACGGATCCCCCGGTTACCGGCGGCAACGGCGCCGGAGTTACAAATTATCAATCAACGCCCGCGTGAAATCCGTCGTCGACAGCTTGCCGCCGAGATCGCGTGTGCGTGTCGCCGGCGTGGCCAGCGTGGTGGTGATCGCGTCGCGCAGGCGGTCTCCCGCGGCGTGCAGCTCGCAGTGATCTAGCATCATCGCGCTCGCGAGCAACAGCGCGGTCGGGTTCGCGACGTTCTGCCCGGCGATATCCGGTGCCGAACCGTGTACCGCTTCGAACATGGCCGCATCAGCGCCGATGTTCGCCCCGGGTGCGAGCCCGAGCCCGCCGACGAGTCCGGCAATTTCATCTGACAGGATATCGCCGAACATATTCGTCGTCAGGATGATGTCGAACTGCGCCGGGTTGATCACGAGCTGCATCGCACAGTTGTCGACAATACGTTCCTCGAGGTCGACCGCATCCGCGTATTCCTTGCCGATGTCGGTGACGGTTTCGAGAAACAGACCGGTCAGCTTTTTCAGAATATTTGCTTTGTGGACGACGGTGACTTTCCTGCGCTTCGTCGCGATGGCGTACTCGAATGCAAATTTTGCTATCCGCCGGCAGTTTTCCCGCGTGAGGTAGCCGGACGCTTCTGCGACGGCATGCGGATCGTCGCCAATAGGAATGAAGTGTTCGACCCCGACGTAAAAGCCGCCGGTATTCTCGCGGATCAGGACAACATCGACGTCGTTGAAACGCCCGTCCGGGATCAGTGAGCGTCCGGGTCGCACGTTCGCGAACAAATTCAGTTCTTCGCGCAGGCGTACGTTGACGGAGCGGAAACCGGAGCCAACCGGCGTAGTCAGTGGGCCTTTCAGGGCCAGCCGGGTTGCGCGCATGTTCTCGAGCGTGCGCTCGGGCAGGGGATCGCCGTCGCTTTCGATCGCCGCCAGGCCGCCGGTCTGCTCCTGCCAGGCGAACGGGGCTTTCATGGCTTCGAGGATGGTAAGGGCAGCGTCGACGATTTCGGGACCGATACCATCGCCGCGGATCAATGTGCAGGGAATCTTGTCTTCGTAATTACTCATGAACCGGAATCTTGTCGTGGATTGGCGGGCTCGCGCGATGCGGTGGTGCGATGCGGGTTTGTCGACATCGAACGTTGCAGACGCGAGGCGGGCATTGCGTATGCGGGGAGTATAGCGGGTTCTGCTTATGCCGGGTCCGGGGATCTGCGTCATGGAGATTGCGCGTGGTGGCTGTCGACGGCCGGAAAGTGCGAGCAGGCATCCCGGGCAGGTTGCCAAAGCAAAATAGCTGTATATAATTACAGCTGTGTATTAACCCAGTTAATTAATCATGACGATAAAACTCACCGCGCGTCAGCTCCAGGTTCTCGAGTTGATCAAGGACAGTCTCAGCACGACCGGGCTGCCGCCAACACGGGCGGAAATTGCCGAACGCCTGGGCTTTCGTTCCGCGAATGCTGCCGAAGATCACCTGCGTGCGCTGGCGCGCAAGGGTGCGATCGAATTGCTCCCCGGCGCTTCGCGCGGCATTCGACTTGCGCAAGCCTACGCCGGGCACGGCGAATTGCCGGTGGTCGGTCAGGTTGCTGCGGGTAGTCCTATTCTGGCTACCGAACATATCGAGACGCGGCATCAGGTAGATCCGGCCCTGTTCAAACCGCGGGCGGACTACCTGCTGCGGGTAAAGGGCCTGAGTATGCGCGATATCGGGATCCTCGACGGTGATCTGCTGGCCGTGCACGCAACGCCCGAGGCGCGCAACGGGCAGATCGTCGTTGCCCGGATCGAGGATGAAGTGACGGTGAAGCGCTTCAAGCGACAGGGTTCCCGTGTGTGGCTGCTGCCGGAGAATCCGGCGTTCGATCCCATTGAGGTCGATCTCCGGCACGATTCGCTCACGATCGAAGGTCTTGGGGTTGGCGTGTTGAGAACCCGGACGACATAACGCGATGCGCCGCATTGTCGGGAGCGGCAATGCGGCGTCAGGTATTTTTCAAGCACTGCGCTCTGACAGAAAAACAAAAAGAGATGCCCGAGATAAACGAACCCGATCATCGGCCAGCAGAAGCGCTGGAAGATCTGCTGCAGCACGCAAAGATATGGCGGGCGAATGAGACCGCAGTCAACCCGACCATCACGACGGGCCTGCCGCTGCTCGATGGTTTCCTGCCGGGCCATGGCTGGCCGCGGACGGCATTGACGGAAGTGCTGACGACAAGCGAAGGAGTCGGCGCCCTGAGCCTCGTGTTACCGGCCGTTGCGAGACTCACCGAAAAGCAATGGGCGATCTGGATATGTCCGCCCCACGTACCTTACGCGCCGGCATTGCAAGCGGCGGGAGTGGTGCTTGAACGGCTGCTGATCATTGAGCCCGATGAGGCGACTACGGCCGATACCGAGTACCGCCTGTGGGTGTTCGAGCAGGCACTGCGGTTTGCTGATTGCGGCGTTGCCATGGTCTGGATAGAGGCTGCCGAACATATGCGCCTGCGTCGTTTGCAGCTGGCCTGTGAGCAAGGGCAGACCTGGGGGGTGATGTTCCGGCCCGGCTCTTTTGCTGCACAGGCTTCGCCGGCCGCTTTGCGGGTATCGCTCAGCGCGAACCCCGATGGCGGCCACGATTTACGCCTGCTCAAGTCACAAGGTGGTTCACGTGCACGCAGCTGCAGACTCGAGCTGTGAATTTCAGAGCACCGGCTCAATCCCGAAACGCGGCGCAAGCGCGACTCGTTTCATCACCCCGGCCCGGGGGACAACCGCACCGGCCGCATAGAACACACAGTGGTATCGCGCGAACGCGTAGATAATTTGCCGTACATCTCTGCTGAGAGCGCTGTGTGATGCGTTAACCAGAGCAACGTTGATCAGATGGTGATTTGTTCAGCGTTGCCCCAGGAAGGTAACAGTAATGTTGGATACGCAATTAAAATTAAAACCGACAGTCCCGACTCTCCATGCGATCCCCGCCGCCGGCGCACGTGCATTGCACACGCGTTCGCTGCCTGCACCGGGGCAATTATGGCTGCATATTCATCTGCAGCAATTTTCGCTCGATCTTCTCACGGCCGGCAATCCCGCTCGACGCGCCTGCGTTCTCGTTGCAGGGCAGGGTCGGCAAGTCCGGGTGACGCTGGTCAACAAACATGCGAGCCGCCTCGGAGTTCGCATGGGTATGCCATTAGCGGCGGCGGAAATTCTCGGTGATCTGACTGTGCTAAGACGCGACGAACGCGCGGAGGAACAAGCGCTCAAGCGACTGTGTGCCTGGGCTTACCAGTTCACGCCGAGCGTGAGCCCGGTGCCGTGCGATGGTTTGCTGCTGGAGATAAAAGGCAGTTTGAAACTGTTCGGTGGCATCGATGAACTGCTCAATCTCGTGCGCCGGGGATTGCGTGAACTCGGTTATCGGGCCTCACTCGCGGTAGCACCGACGCCGTTGGCAGCAACTGCGCTTGCACGTTCGGAACGACAGCAGATCGTCTTTAGCAAGGACGAGCTGAGTCATACGCTTTCCGACCTGCCGCTCGAGAGTTTGCGTCTGGAGGCGAAAGAGCTGGCGGTTCTCGACAGTATCGGTGCACGTTCCGTTGGCGATTGTCTGCGTTTGCCCCATGGCGGGCTTGGGCGCAGAACCGCACCGCGGCTGATCGAAACATTCCGCCGCCTGACCGGGCAGGCAGCGGACCCGCGACCGCGTTTCGAGTTGCCGAAATTGTTCCATAGCAGTATCGAAATCCCCTGGGAAACAAGTAACGCGCAGTCACTGGGCCTCGCCGGCGAGCGTTTGCTGCACGAACTCGTCGGGTATCTGCGCGGCTGTGCGGCGATGACGCGGCGCTTGCGCTGGTCATTGAACGCTGCGCACGGGGATGCGGTGCATTTTCAAACCGAACTGACCCGCCCGACGCGCGAATATGCGCATTTCGTTCTGTTGCTGCGCGAACAACTGAGCCGCATGCAATTAAAAGGGCGGATCAGTGCACTGGCCCTGTATGTCGACGACGTAAGTCCGGAGCAGCAGGCACATGTGGACGATCTGTTCCAGCAAGAACGGGATGGCAGTAGCGAAGACTGGCCGAGTTTTCTTGATCGTCTGCGCGTCCGTCTTGGTGAGCAGGCTGTGCGCGGCCTGCAGCGAGTTGCGGATCATCGTCCGGAATGCGCCTGGCGCTGGTCGAATCTCACTTCGGGGAAGACCCGCAGCGGGCATGCTGAAGCGCACAGGGCCGCCGGATCACCGGCGCGGCCGGTCTGGCTGATGCGCCGGCCGATCCGCTTGTCGCCCACGGACGGGCAACTCAGTCTCAACGGGCCGTTACGTTTTCTCGAAGAGCGTGAACGCATCGAAACCGGCTGGTGGGACGGTAAACCGGTGGGACGTGATTACTTTGTCGCGGCGAATCCAAGCGGGGCCCGTTTGTGGATTTATCGCGAATTATCCGGTGCGAAGCACTGGTATCTGCACGGGATTTTTGAATGAACATACGTCGGGGGAACGACTCAGCGACAGCCGGCACGCGCGGGCCTGCTCGCAGCGCCGCTGCCGGGTCTGTCTGCCCGGAATGGCCTAACGCTTAGCGTCGCTTATTCAGGTGCGGAAATGCAGTGCCGGTAGTTGGAATTTCCAGAAACGCAGCAAGCTTTTGGTAGTCCGGGGCATTTTCAACCGAAATTTCGATGAAGTTGTTCTTGCCTTTGAAAAAATGCCGGACGTCCTCGTGGTGTCGTTGAATCGCCCCGACCATCGCAGCCCTGTTGTACAAATCGTCGTCATCGTTCTTCCAGATCGCCTTGACAGATTTATACACAAATCCCGCGTGTTTCCCGCGATAAAGCGCGCGCTTTAACTGCTCACTGGTGGGCGGGTTCTTGCCGTCTCCAAAGGCAGTTGAGTGGTGGTTAATCAAGGAGTCGTACCAGTCATCCGGCTCCCTCACCGTCAGCACGAACCGGGCATCGGGAAAGTGCTCGTGAAGGATTAACCACGTATACGGCAGGCAGAACGGCACGTCCTGAAATGCGTCGGCAGACCGACAGAAATCGATGATCGGTTCCCAGTTCCCCTGACTGTAATCGTCAACAAGAAACTCTCCCGCTTCCTGGTCACCGAGGTCATAGCCGAAGTCAGCGAGCACTTGTTCAAGCGTCGTTGTTCCGGTCTTGCCGAACCCGATGCAGAATACCTTGCTCTTCGTGGGAGTACCGGTCATCGACTGCTACTTAAACTGAGTTCGGGTGAATATCTGCGCGAAGCAGGTTTGTACCCTGATATCATCGGCGCTCGAAAAACGCGGATTCGATCCGCAAGTCCGTGACCATCGGCCGATATGCGCCGCGTGGCCCCGGTTATTCTTCAGGGGCGGAGGCGATCTGGCGTGCCTGATCCAGTCTGGCCCCCGCAGCTACCTTAATATATAGTGCCCCAGTGGCAGCCGCTCGGACAAATCGGACCCGACGTCGCCGCGTCCCACGACCAATCTTCGCTACGAATACTTTTCGGTCCCGGGCTGTCCACCAAAAATGTAGCGGCGATGAAGCAAATTCTCGCGCAACAGGCTATACAGACATTTGAGCTGGTCTGGGACAACCACTGACCCTGAACGGATCCATAGTGGTGCCGAGGAGAGGACTTGAACCTCCACGGGGTTTCCCCCACTGGCACCTGAAGCCAGCGCGTCTACCAATTCCGCCACCTCGGCAAAGAGGCGCGCAATCTACCGAACCCATCCGCATGAGTCAATGAATCAGAAGAAAATCAAACAACGGCGAAGCTCGTCGAAAAAATCCCGGCCCACCGAGGGCGAATATGAAGTAGCAATTCCCAGCCGCAGGGACATCGCGGCTTTCCTGGAAGCGGAGCCGGCACCGGTCGCCTTGCGCGACATCGCGAACGCCCTCGCGGTGGTGGAAAAACCGGGCATCGTTGGCCTGCGCCGTCGATTGCAGGCGATGACCCGTGATGGCGAGTTGCTCCACACGCGCGGAAATCGCTACGGCATCGCGAAACGCATGGAACTGATCGCCGGCCGGGTATTGGGCCACGCCGACGGTTTCGCGTTCGTCCGTCCTGACGATGGCGACGCGGACGTGTTCCTGTCCCACCGCGAGGCTCACGGCGTGCTGCACGGGGATCGTGTGCTCGTGCGTATCGGCGGCTATGACAAGCGTGACCGACCTTACGGCAACGTCGTCGAAATTCTCGAACGTGCAAACGAGCAGGTTGTCGGTCGCTACTACCGTGAACGCGGGGTCGGTTTCGTAACGCCGGACGACCGTAGGATCAGTCAGGATATCCTGATCGCGAAAGCTGGCAAGAAGGTTAAGAATGGCCAGTTCGTTGTCGCGAAAATTACCGAACAACCGGATCATCGGCGCCAGGCGATGGGCGAGATCATCGAGATTCTCGGCGACCACATGGCGCCGGGCATGGAGATCGACGTCGCAATCCGGACTTACGACCTGCCGGTTGAATGGCCGTCGGAAGTTACCGCGGAACTCACGCGTATCCCGACTGAGGTGACCGCTGATGCAATCGAAGGTCGGCGTGATCTGCGCAACCTGCCGTTCGTCACCATCGATGGCGAGGACGCGCGCGATTTCGATGACGCCGTGTTTTGCCGTAAATCCGGCGACGGCTACACGCTGTACGTTGCCATCGCCGACGTCGCGCATTACGTCCGGCCGGGATCGGCGCTCGATGCGGAGGCGCGGTCGCGCGGAACTTCAGTCTATTTCCCGAACCAGGTGATTCCGATGTTGCCGGAAGCTCTGTCGAATGGTCTGTGCTCCCTGAACCCTGATGTCGATCGGCTTGTCATGGTGTGCGAACTGCGCTTCGACACGCGCGGTGAGGTCCGCCGCAGCCGTTTTTACAACGCCGTGATCCATTCCCAGGCGCGATTGACCTACACCGAGGTTGCTGCCTGGTTGGCCGAAGAGAAAACCCCGGCCAAGGACTCGCTGCAGGCTCATGTCCGCAGTTTATACGCGCTGTACGAACAACTGCGCGAGCGTCGGGCGGAGCGTGGGGCGCTCGATTTCGAATCCCGCGAGCCGTTTTTCGTGTTTGACAACGAGCGCAAAATAGAACGCATCGACGCGCGGCAACGCAATGACGCGCATAGACTGATCGAAGAGGCCATGATCGCTGCAAATGTTGCCGCGGCAAGTGATCTGATCAAGCACGATCGCGCCGCATTGTTTCGTAACCATGAACGTCCCGACCCGGAGCGGCTCGCCGGCTTGCGCGAGTTCCTTGCCGGCGTCGGTTTAAATCTTGGTGGCGGCGACGAACCGACTGCGCTCGATTTTGCGGAAACACTTGCCGCAGCAGCGGGGCGCGTCGACCAGCACTTGATCGAAACGATATTGTTGCGTGGCCAGAAGCTTGCTGCCTACGAGGCTACGAATCGCGGTCATTTCGGACTCGCGCTCGATGCTTACGCGCATTTCACCTCGCCTATACGCCGCTATCCCGATCTAATCGTCCACCGGGCGCTGAAAGATCGCATCGCGCGGCGCAAACAATCCCCGGATGCCGTCGCTGAAATGGTAACTCTTGGTACGCACTGCTCAATGACCGAGCGTCGCGCGGAAGAGGCCACGCGTGACGTCGTCGCGTGGCTCAAGTGCGAGTACATGGAAT
>JAULKQ010009844.1:0-12730 GCA_032356285.1 Smithsoniella earleae | reverse complement strand
CCATTGTTTTTCTACATTAGTGTGAATCAAGCGAGTTCAGTTTCAAACTCCCAACCTGTGCTCCGCTGTCTATGTCAGTACTTCAGCTTGTCTCCTCTTGTATCGTGCCTTGGTGTTGAGTAGGAGCAATGACACTAGCAAGGAGATAATGTCCATCCCAGAAGTCAAGCTGCTACTTTTCAACCAAGCCCCAGGTAACCACTAATACAGAAGTTCTTTGTATCAGATGCAGTGATAGAAAAGCACATGCGACTAATCCTTTGGTAATTCAGGTGCAATGTTATGCTGATGTCTGTCAAGGGGGCAATCCAAGAGAGAATGGTGGCCCTGTCGACTGTTTTCTGTTAACTGGTTAATGTTGATGTTGCTGCCTGCTTACGCATTGACGCCAGGTGTCGTGTTTTTGATTGAGGGATTGTTTGCATTAGAAAGCTGAGAGGCACATCGAAACAGTAGCACCAGCGCAGGTACTGCTCTTCACCTTTCGAGGTGGAGCAAGTAGAAGTAACGGATGCCCTGGGACAAAGGCGGGTTTACCCTGACCTAAGCGACCGTAGCATGACCGTGGCGGCAGATTATGTCAACAAGTTTATCGGTGTAGACCTTGACGCAGGCCACATGGCGCAGCTGCTTTCGCGGATGCAGCTCTCCAGCGTGGTCGCCTCTGACGGTGCGCACCCTGCTCACCACTGCGCCAGTACATCCAAATCGAACTGCCGGGGGCAGGCGAGACTACCTGCGCCAGCTAACGCTGTTTAACTAACTGTTTAACTCCGACGCCATCTTTGGTGCGTGCCGTCTGCTCAGGCAAGGCACCGACCGAGTTATAACAAGAACTTGTGCGAAGAGCCTCAAGAAAGTGGAAGGGCTTTCTTGGCTACAGTAACCAACAGAATTGAGTACTTGTTGGAAACTATAGTTGCAGTGGTGTGGCTGGTATGTAGAAAGACTGGCCGATGTAGGTGCAACGCTGGAGGTGAAGGTGCCACCTACACGGAGCGATGTGTTGCATGCTTGTGATGTGGCTGAGGACGTCGCCATAGCGCACGGCTACAACAATATCGCTAAGACTACTCCTGCGACAGCCACTGCTGGCGCGGAGTTGCCTCTCAACCAGCTTTCGGAGCTGCTCCGGGCCGATGTAGCTGCGGCCGGGTTTACTGAGATATTGACGTGGGCGCTGTGTTCCAACGAAGAGAATTTCGGGGCCCTTTTGCGGCCGGATGACGGCGCTGTGCGTCTGTCGAATCCTAAAACAATCGAATTTGAGGTACGTCGCATTGTTAGTGTGGGCAGGGAGCCATAGCGCAGGTGTGAACGTACTGAACTTAGGTTTGCTCAGGTGGCACGGACAAAGCTGCTCCCTTCCGCATTGAAGACGCTGTCAGCTAATCGCAAGGCTCCCCTCCCTATAAAACTGTTTGAGGTGTCGGATGTTGTCTTGCTGGACGACAAGCTCGATGTGGGGGCTCGAAATGAGCGGCACATTGTTGCAGTGCACGCCAACCGCGAGTCCGGGTTCGAAATAATCCACGGCCTTCTGAACCGTGTAATGCAAGTGCTGGGGGTACCTCACGAATCCGATGGCAACGACGGTGAAGCTCGCGGCGGTATAACCAAGAAAACGTCCGTTCCTTCAGTTCTGGTGTCAGGGCGCGTCACTTGTAACGGATATCCTCTCACGGGTCTAACCTGACCTGCCAATTGGTTGTTGCAGGTACAGTTGGAGTCCGTCGAGCCTGCCCGAATATTTCCCGGGAAGACAAGCGTGCATCGAGTTCGACGGTAAGGTAGTAGGGAGCTTCGGGATTGTGCACCCGAAAGTGCTGGAAAACTTCAAAGTCAGCTTCCCAGTGTCGGCGATGGAAATAAACCTCGAACCGTTCTGCTTTGACCAGCAGGGAAATCAGTTGTTGGACGTGTTGACGTGCCATGTGACAGCATGACGATGCAGTACAGCAACTTGTAAAACATCCACTGGTGAATCTCACATTTGCACTTCCCACATGATTCGCCCAGATACAGATGAGTTCCCAAATGAATCAGTCTTACAATTTGGCACACTCCAGTTGACTGTTCGGCTACAGGAGCGTGCTTCTACATTTTATCGCGCTTTTAGACCAAAATTGAAACTCGAAATTTTCTCATGGCATTTATACAAAATGTTGTATCCTCCTGGGTCGGATCAGCACTACGTCTTCGACAGTTATTTGAACCAGCAGCTGCCCCATCACAGGTCTGACTTGTGTGCCAGGCCAGTGCGTGCTATCCTACTGGGTCTCCTCAACATTCATATCTGAAAGCCGATTCACTAGGTCTTCGGAATCCGGCATTTGGTTTGTTGGAAGCGACTTATTTGGAGTGTAAGTCCAGCCGCACTGATCCAGCTGCTCATGCAGCGTTGATGATGGAACTGATACTCGTCCTGACCTTCGGACTGGTGTCAAGACAACTGGTGACATGTGAGTCTGCACCTGGTGTTGATCTGCACGCACTGCAGCAAAGACGCTAGCATTGGCTTTCTGCTTTTCCTGCACAAACATGAATCGTGGGCATTTCTAATGCCATTGCTGCGGACATGTACCGTTCACATGTCAACAAAAGCTTACCACTTCCACTATAGCCTCCTGGGCAAACGGATCAGATAGCAGCGACTTGAGTTCACGCTGACAAACTGATTTCCTGCTGCGACTCGCCGTGGGTGTCTCCTCAGTGAAACACTCACCATTTTCGACACATTCACCGCTCCCGTCAACTCTGCAGGGAGTCACAATACCTGGCAGAGTGCTCATCGTTTCAAACCTGCTCTTATCGCCTTCACCGTCCTGCTCACTAGTTTTCGGGAAGCTGCCATCGCCAGCACTCGGCGAGGACATTTCTGGAAGCTTCAAGGCCTCCACACGATCACTGGTGTCTTCATCAGATTGCTTACGCTCCATGCGGGAAGACGATCCCAGCACAGGCGAGCCCGCCAGCTCTGAGTTGTTCTCGTCCGTCCACTCATCCTCCAGCTCGCTCAGCGGAGAGTCCAGCTTGCTCAAGATATCCGTGTAGGGCGTGACGGCACGAGGAGAGTAGGGGGTACTGTTCAAATCTCTGCGCCCTGGTGTGGACGCTTGCGTGAGAGGCAGCGGTGATGCAGTAGTGCTGGGCGCAGCGATGGACGGCGTTGACGCATCACTGCACACAACAGTGGTTACAGCGGCTTCAGGGCTAACCCACATCAACAGCTGTTGCTGCCGGGGACAAGAGCACTACCTGGATGCTTTGACGACTGCAAAACCGCCCCAGTCTCCACTGACAGGGCTGCCGAATCCATCATGACCTGCTCTCCCCCGTGAGGCCTTCGCCGAATTCTGGATCCACTCACAAACCATGTTGTCCCCCTCCGAACTGTCGGCCGGTGGCCTTGCATTTCCAACGGTGTTTTTGTCGATGTAGGGCTCAGCCACGGTGGGATGGCCACTCAGGTCAACAAATGGCGGGGAGTGGGTGGCAGGTGTGGCGGGGGTAGGGGAACCTTCACCCTGCTGCGAAGTCAGGCACGAGTCAAGTAGCTCATTTGTTGACTCGCCGCAGTCTCCTGTGCTGGTAGGGGTGGATATCAGCTGAGACGGGTTTGTTGAGGCTGCAGTGTAGC
This sequence comes from Smithsoniella earleae, assembly GCA_032356285.1. NCBI lineage: Eukaryota > Viridiplantae > Chlorophyta > Ulvophyceae > Smithsoniella > Smithsoniella earleae. Next base: position 9,090 of record JAULKQ010009844.1, on the reverse strand, counting down.
CACTGTCTATGCCATCTACGGCCCCGAATGCCGGTGTTCCCTCACGGCGGCCGAATGGCGTCTTGACAACGCCAGCTGCCGTGCTGGGGGTGGTGTAGGACAGTGATCCGCACTCAGGTGAAGTCAGCCCTGGCGAGGACAGGCACTGTGTTTCGATGGGGCCTGGGGAAGACAGCTTAGGATCCGCACACCCGGGTGTGTCTGAAAACAAGTGCAACTCACACAGGACAAGGGAGTGAAGGACGAGGAGCTTGTGACTTGACAGCTGGATGGCATGCTGGCTTACAAGTCAGCAAACTGGGTCATTTTGAGCAGGGCCGCACCTAGCAATGGAGGAGCTGTGGCTTGGTTTTCAGGCATCGGGGTAGGGAAGAGAAAGCCTGCAATGGGCGGCCGAGCCCCGGTGCTAGGTTGGTTAGCCAGACAAGTTTTCATTGACGGTCTTCTGAATCCTTTTGGGTCGCTCTCCTGCACAACTCATGCACTCACAGGTCAGCTGAGTGAACGTTGTTGACCAGAAACAGCTGCTAATTCACTCGAGAGGGAGTATGTTGGCAGTAGTGGTACATCTAGACTAAATTTGATAAACGTGTAGCTGGAAGGGCTGTTCCGAATACAGGACCAGGGCAGGGGTCGGTCAAAATCGTCGAACATGCGTCGCTATTATTGTGCTACTGCTCTTCAAGTATGCAGTAATATCTACAAATAAATACCGAGTATTATGGTGAACGAATGGCGTACCCCTTCCGCGCGGCACTCACAAACCGTGGCTCGATGGCTACGCGAGCGACTCACGAGCTCAGATCTGAGCTGACATCTCGGGAATAGCAGTTGTTTATCTGTTTGACAAATTAACGAAAAACGCAGTATGCATGGGAGGTTTGCGGACTGTAACAAGCGGGCGGGAGCAGTGAGTTTGACGTACCTGACAGCTGCTCATGGTCCCTGTTCCATCAAGACTGCCACTTGTGGAGTGTAAGGGATTATCGAAACAGACGAATGGCGTTAGCTCTGACGGCATGGTATCTTCTGATTCTAAAGGACCAGACAGGGATGTCATGTCGGACCCCAAGTTCACGCTGGGACCTAAGTCTCGACTACTCTCGGATACGCCAGAAGTCATGACAGCTGGAGTCGATCCTGCATTCAAGACCAGTCTGCCGGTCTCTGCATTGCCTGGGCCTGCTTCAGCTCCTGCTGGGCACTTCACGTCTCGGTAAGCATGCACAGTCGACGTTGTTTCAGCTGCAAAGTGCACCACAGGCTTCTGCACGGGGCGGCACAGCTGTTAAGTTGGCGATTCGAAAAATCTTACGACGACATGATTAACATGCTTCATCTTTGAATGGCAGTACTGGCTCAGGGTAATACCTACAAATGCTCGAAGCGAGCTGTCGACACGTTTGCATGGCGCAGCACCGCATACATCTGATGTAGCTACACTGTTGAGTGAAATGAAATATTGGAGATGTTTAGGACGCACTTGGCTGTGGAATGGAGTGTGCCCGGCATCAATCGTGTTCCCCGTCTTGTTAAACAGGTTTGGCTGACCTTCCACATGACAGGGCGTGCTATTTGCTTGTTCATCGACTGGCTGGACTGACTGCACACCTGGGCAGAATCTTACAGACTGCATGCCTGTCAACTTTTTCGTCTTCGCCTGTGATGTTTGCAAGATTCCGGTGACGACATTGCCAGTATGAGGCTCCTGCTGGTCACCGGAAAAATCGCACGAGCGTGTTTGAGCCTCTGGAGTGCACCCAAATGTATTAATTTCCTCGTTCGCTGCGCGATTGAGCCGGCTTGTGATGTGTGCCCCCTCCCCTGGCAGGAGCTCAAGGAACGGTGTTTTAGCATTCAGTCTGGCAGGCAGCCTGACACCTGCAAGTGCTTGACAATGGTAAGCCTGAACAAGTAAGTATCAAAGACTCAAAAGGATACAAATTTTCGCACCAATGCCGCTGTGCTCTTCTGGCGACTGCATGTCAGAATCTCCATGACCATCGTTGGAACGCGAGATCCAAGGTGTCGTTAGATCCTGTGACATCACGCTCTGCTTGGATTGTAAGTTACGCTTTACAGCAGCCTGTAAACCATACATTACTGAATGGCTTGACCTTGGTCCCGACTCTTGGTTCGGGGTGAAATGTAGCAAGCTGGAGACTGCCGCATCATGTGGCTACAGGCTGTAAATTCAACAACATATTTTTCGTTCTGACGAAAAACCAGCGGTTTTGCTTAACTATGCAATGAATACAAACCAGAGCGAATGTAGATAGACACAAAACCATTGACAATCTTCCACTACTCTATGAATGGGCCTGCAATGCCACAACGATGTGACAATGCCATTCGACCGCACTTGATTTGCTTGGTGCCTGTGGATGCAAGATGTGCGATTTTCTACTACGTCATGGAGATAACACACCAGAGTTCCCGCTGCATTGTCGCTTGTAAACGTCAGTGCGGGCATCTTAAACGTCACCGGCGTAACATCACGATCACCATCCACCACATTCGACTGTGAGTCAATCGGCATGTGTATAGCACGAGCAACGACGCGTTCATCCAACTGATGGACGGCTTGCAGTCGACACTGAAGATTTGACTGCAGTCTGCGGCAATACTGAAGGTCAGCAACAGATAAAGAGGGACTGACTGGTCAAATCGTGCGGGCTGTAGTTTGTACAACTTCTAGACTCCTTGGCATTGGTTCAGATAAGCTCAGTTGCACGTTCCCAACTTTGCTTGCAATTAAGAAGCACATTGACGGACTCCGGTGTTTTGAAAGCTGGTTCAACGTACTGCAAAAGTTCGTCATATGGTCCTGTTCTACTATCTAGAGCCCTCTTTACAAGTTCTAATGCACCTTCAACATCGCCGCTGGTCTCCAAAGCGAATGCTCTTTCCTTCACGGTATTCAACTCATTGGCACTCCTCAAAGGCTCGCGTGGTAGATCTGAAGTCGCGAGAGTCACTTCTTATTGGAAATATAAGTTGCGTAAAGGGCTTTAGCACCGATGAAACGCTGGAATACTAAAATTAGCGAAAAGAGCAGGAGGAAAGTTTTGAAACTATGCTTAAGCAAATAAATACATAAAAGAAAATTTCGCACCTGAAGGTTCCAGTGGCTTAACTGATGGCTTGACGACTCTTCTATTCTGCGCATGAGAGACCGTAAATTAGCGGTTACGATTACAGCTGGGAAAGCTCCAAGTAGCCAAACGCACACATGGAACCGAAAGGAATACTTAAAATGCAACAATATATTCGAAATGGATATTTCATAAGCTGCAATACGCAAGTTTAGGAATCCAACTCGTTAACGCGGCCCAGTTAGGTGCACGGTTCATGAGTAGCTCTAATGAGGTAAGGAAATTGGTGTTGCACAACGATACACTATATATATGTGCCATAATTCTCACCTCTTTATGGTGGTATTCTCTTGTACTGCGTGTAGTGGTAACAAGGCCAATCCTGCCAGCCCAGTCATCAACAATCCCTGCATCATCTGGAGTGAATTCTGACATAGCCCCTCCTCAAGCAAACGGTCTTACTGAGCAAAATGAGCGACACTTCGTTACTTATTGTAACGGGAAAAAACTATAAGGACATCCTAGCAACCCGATTACGCCAAATAGCAACCAAAATCAACTTTTACTGCCACCCCACGACAACTACTTACATCAAAAACTCCATTTCTAAGCTTATTTCTCCAAGCGATTAGTTAATTGTGGTTTACCAAAGAGAGAACGGAAATCCTGTCGGGGAAACTAGCGAGCGACACGTTTCACACAACAGGCCTATGCATGCAAGTTCTGAATAGATCTATAGAAGCAACTGCAAATGCTATCTCCTAATTCGTCACCTCACCGCCATGCACCGCTTGCCCTGGAAAGGATTATATTATTTTTCCAGATGTTGCCTCGTGTCACATGGTGCAGGACTACATTTGTCACTGCAGTGACACGAGTTTAAGAAGCGAAACGATTCATAATTATAAAATAATGACGCTTGACAGTCAGCACCTTTTTTCAGTTGCCATACTTGCGATTTTTTTGTGGCGAACGTTAGATGTGTTCAACCAAGCAGTATTGCATGTGCTAAATTCTCGTTTTGCGTCGGCACATCTCTCTGGAGGATAATTTCCGCGGCTTTTTTCTGAGGGTATAGTCACACAGCATTTCATCGCTTGCGAAATTGGTGCATTTCTTAGCATTTTTTTATCTGAAAGGTTGAGTAGAGTCTGGCACCCAATCCCCTCTCGGCTGAGGTATTTGCGGTAGCCCGTACCGACATGGATACTATCATCATCGCTAATTCGACGAGCGGGCATCTTCTACATGAGCGTCACCACGGATTGAACATAAGGTGAACTTAACATCAAAGTTCGGAATGCTCCCTTTTACTCTGGAGACACAATCATCACTAGCGACGGCGCCTGGGAGATTTTGATTGTGTCGGCCATCGAAGCCTTGATGTGGAAGCAAGAGTACAGCTGGGTCCGAATCATTTCATATTCATGGATGTTGTAGTACTCAGGACTCAGGAATTTACAGCTATACGGGGCTACTGATACCTCAGTTTGCTGCGCACTGCTTTATTTAATAGGCATCTCTAGCTAGCGCTTGAGCGGTACAATCTCATAGCTGGGAAAGTGCGGAAATTTATGAGATATTTTGTTAGACTTTACCCTGCTTACGAAGGCATTTGGCCATTGTTGTACGTACTTGTTTAGTTGTGTGGCCTGAACTGTCCACTTAGGCATGAATTTCCAAGACTGCACGCGATTCTAGGTCATATCAAAAGCAGCCGTCATCAACTTTGGTTCTTCATCATCTCTGATTATATGGACAGAAATGCGCTAGATAAAAATGCATACTCATTCTCCATTGCAAATTGACCATCTGCAGCATGTTAAATCAGTGGCTTGGATGTGACGTCACTCGTCGGTTCAACACCTTGTTAATTGCATTCAACTGCGAGGAATTTGAGGAGACTGGGTGTGGCTTGGCAGAAATTGACCCAAAGTTATCATGCGAACTGCGCTATATCCGAGTGCATCATGAGCATGAGGAGTCTACTTGTATGGTTTGGAAATACCTCGGCTCGTGAACATGTTCACTAATGGGACAACGTTTAAAAACAAGTCTACAAGTCTGTAGTTACTCGTGAATTGTCTCCACCGCGAGCATTCTCTCCGCTTTAGATGCTGGACAATTTGGTCCCATTCCATCTAATCACTGGGACGAGTTGATTATGCTCAGAATTAGATTGCAACGTGAAAGTCTTAGGGCGCAGAGCGGAACGGGGAACTGAGTGAATGCTCGGATCGTCTTCGAAACCTGAGATAACAGTGATACTCTGAGTGTTCAATGCCCCAGATGGTCCTGTGGTGCCTGGCTTCCATGGGTCAGGGAGTACTTTCATTTTAGAAGGGATTAGAAGAGCATTTGAACCGGGGATTCAAGCCAAACAACTTGATTTGCCCGCATATTATGCGCAATGCTCCCAATGCGATAAGCTCTTAGTTACATTCAGCTAGTAGAAACAACGTTTCTAACTTCTTGTAAACGCATATTTTGAAGTTGGAAGCGTCTCTACGCGCATCAAATTACAGATGGAATTCAGACACATTCAGGTCAGCGCCAGAAATCATGCAATTCGTGAAAGTGAAGAAGAAATGTGAATGTAACCGCAAGATAGGACATGCGCCCCTTGCTGCAATCCCTGCCTGATGCCACGAACCATCATTGGAAATAAGTCACTATGCCCTACGAAGACAGAAAATGGCGTAAGTCGCTACATATGGTGGTTGCGTTTTACCGGTGGCGGTTTGGGGATGTAACTTCAATGGGTTTCCCGCTTCAATCGTGTATCTCTAGAGATGCGAGATAGAACACATTCTTGTTCGCTGCGCCAGTGATCGATTCCATGGTACGCGGCGCCGCGGGGAGTGGGTCCACTCCCACCTTTGCTTCCCGCTAAATGGGAACGTAGCTCTGAACCTCACAAGAGGCAAACGAACGCATTATTATATGACGAACCTGTGCCGTCGCAATACCTCTGGTTCGTGTTGATTCTCAAGCATTGAAGGGAAATGACAGGTGATGTGGATCTTGTTGCGCAATTCGTAAGTATCACAAACTCTTCTGCGTCTGAGGCGCAGCATTTGCTTGAAGCCTCGGGATGGAACCTTGATGGCGCATTACAGCTTCATTTCGACTCTGCAGTGCATGCTGCTTCTGAAGACACAAATGCTCCTGGAGCAAATGAAGTTGAGCGCATGAATGGGCCTGAAAGATGGGCAACAAGCAGCAACCAAGTTGAGAACGTTTCTGGACCATATGAACCTACTGTTACGCGTCATGACTTTGTCCGGGCAGCTGACCCAACAAAGGTGGAGCGTTTATTCGACACCAGGCACACCAGACAACCCCGTGTTAGCACCGCAAATATTGGACCAGAAGTTCAACATTTACCTTTTGGAGACCTTGATCCCGCAGCTTTGCATAGGCAAGGACCCGGCCTAGATTCGATTTACAAACCACCAGCGGAGCTTCTCAGCGGTCTACCTTTGAATGAGTGTGTTTCAGATATAAACTTGCGTCCATGACAAATCCTGTGCCAACAAGCTACCTGATTTGTTTTTTACCGGATAATCGCTGCGAGCCTAAACTTTATCGAGGCTTGTAGGTTGAAAGCAACAGCAGAACACGATGACAAGTGGATCCTGTTCAATGTTCAGGTGCAGGCTCCACAAGCCTTCAAAACCCAAGATTTCTATGTTTTCTCTTGAACACAAATATATTTCTCGTCAGCAGCTCATGTCAGGATGTTGGTGACATGCTTTGCCCGGGAAGCTCGACGTCTGATCACGCTCGCGCCATGTTAAGGGCTAGCATCGTCGAAATCACAGGATAACATGCTCATGGTTCTCATAATTGCGCGAGATGTACCAGTGTAAACCATCACCTCCTTCTTTTTGCTCAACCTCAACACTCAACCTGCAATGTAGGATCCAACTATTTTTGCGAGCCTTCAGTTGAACGCGGATCTATGGAAAAACTCTGTCGTAGAAGCGGTTTTAAAGGGCTCTTTCATATTCTGCCAGCGCTCTATTCCAGGGCGGGATGCTAACCAGCTGCAGGTAACCTGGCGTTGAAAAGTGCATGTAGCTTGAACGAGGAGGTGACGGCTGCATCGATTGACATCCGTGATTCGCGTTCAGGAGCAGTACGATTTAAGAGTGCTTCCAGCTGTGATCATTGTAGACCCCAACACAGGGCAGAAGATGCATGAATGGAAGGGGAGGATAGATGCAGAGCGGTTCCTGGAAGATATAGTTCCATTTCTTGATGTGCCACCCAGTAACCCCAAAGCAGGGACCCTTGTGAGCCCTAGTGTTAAGCAGCTTGCCTTCCAATCCAGGCACTCAGCTCCAACAAATATAGGAGCCACAGGCGTGGCAGGGATCAGTGTCGAAGACGAGGAGCTCAATCAGGTATGTTTCATTCTGTTGACAGCCATACGTGAGGATCATGCATGCTCACTACAACCGCATCTCTATTCCAGTAGGAATGACATCTCAACATTACTGCACTCAATCAAAAGATAGGGCGCTAGACCCTCCTGGACAGGTCAAAGCTTTTCTTTTCAAACTGGCATAAACTGGGAATGTGACTTGGAAAAAGTTATTAAAAAACCACAGGCAGGGCATGTCATCCAAGATGATACTATGAGATGCCGTCCACAGAAGGTTGATGGACGCTCAAGCAGTTGTCAGAACGTGGTCGAAGTTGCGATAGAAATGCACAAGGGCCACATTCTGCACACCTGGTGTCTAGTTCTTTCGACTTTGTAACCAGGAAAGAAAAACTCTTCGTTACAAAGCTTCAGGCCAGCAGGTTTACGTCTACTGGTAAGATAGGACAAACCGTTTATGAAATTTAGGGCATGGGAACTCAGTTTTGGAACAGGACAGGAGTAGAATAAATATTTAATGGTGGGCCTTTTTGCCCCAAAAAAATGGGACATAGGGCGTTTTTCCATCCAGGCAGGACACTGTCATACATGTCAATTTAGTATGGTATGTTTCCATCTACTAAGGCTGAGGCTCCTTGCTCATGGCATTATATTAGGTTGAGCACAGTCAAGAATCCACAACCCAACCCTGGTGCTTCCTTTTCTGAAGAATCTCACAAGTACCCCAGCAGTCATCCAATAACCTGGTCAGCTTGCCAGATACAACTTTCTGCTATGAAGCTTCTAGCAACTACCAACTTATTCCGTCTAAAAAGTGCTGGAGGTCACAAGGCAATGGTTTAGATATACCAGTGGGTCAGACACTGTGGCTTCTATTGTGGTCACTTGTATAAAGATGTGTGCCATTAGAACAGTTTCTAGTGAGAGTTGTAGGTGTTTATTCTGCCAAGGTTCACACCGGGCTCTGGCAGACAGGACAAACTCGGAAAACATTTAGTTTACATTAGATTGGCCTGCATAAAAGAAGCAGGAGCTAGCTGTCAGGAACCATGTCTTTCTCTAGATTTTTTTTCGTCTGAAAAAGCATCCTACAGCCAGGAGTTAATACCTGGCTATACTTCCATAGCGCAAGTAACATTCCAAATCAGCCAAAGTTTCTTGCGCCTCATCAAGGTATTGCCAGAACCTTGCGTGTAGAAACAGTTCTAACCGCAGATTGAGCAAGTCAAATCCAGTTATATAACCTGTACTGCGATAACCATCTTTCACTAGAACCTGTTGCTTCAAGCCAATCGTTATAGTTGGTGGCTGTACGGTTTCAACCAGCTATTTGCCTTATCCCGCAGATAGCTACTTGAAACGGTCTCCAGAGGGTATTTGTAATCGGTTTTTGTAGCCAAACGCTATCAGAAACTGGAGACAGTGAAAGCTCACAGGTCATACAGCATCCCAGGCATTCACAGTTGCAGTTGGTACTCCTTACATCCTTAAATTTGCACAACAGTTGTCATTTGACAAGCTATCCGCGGGATTTCGTTTGTATTGGACAAAGCACTATACCTCACTGTGCAATGACAGTGCAGCTCGGGACACACAAGCGAGTCT
>JAULKQ010009833.1:0-12732 GCA_032356285.1 Smithsoniella earleae | reverse complement strand
GAGCATCAGCATTTGGTGCTGATACACAGATGAGGGTGAGAGAACAGCTATCTCTCATTCACGCATTTGTGAGTCACCCCATCCTGTAGGACATGTCAATTTGAGACAAATTTGACGTGTGCCGCGGTGTTTACGCGAGATTACAGGTATCAAGTTCAAATTTTGGATGCTTTGGTGTTAGTGATGTGTTGGTGTTAGAAGGTCCCGATCACCTGTTGCGGTAAAAATTCAGACACTTGAAACGCATGTATCTTCCCACCATGTTGTAGGCGATGTACATGGAAACATATAGCCTGAAATCTTTGTGATGGGAAACAGAGTGTGGTTCAAGTGCACTCCGCTCAGTGAACGGAGCAATGACTGTTATGCAGCTGACACATACCCGATCCATGACACCTGCTTTTGATCACACAATGAGCTGTAGGACTTCTTCCATGCACTGTACACAGGGGTGTGAATAAGATATGTAATAGCTATCGATAAGGATTGTGACAAGCGCGAGAAGTTGCAAGTCAGCAATCTGATACAACACACACGGACAGATGAGCAGAGTTCGAGGATGCGGGGAATAGCTGCCGTCTGTTGTTCACAGTGAGGCACCACCCTTGTGAGTCACTGAGGTTCACAAAGGAGTGCAGTGCCACAGGAACAGATACCAGACACCAAATCCTGTAGTCTTCTGCTTTCTTGGGCTAACCTTGGTACTGTTTGGCACAGCAATAGAAGTGACTGCATCCACAACCAAACACACTCTTTTCTGGCTAGTTTTTGAACCCTTTGAACTCTGCCACTTACAACTTACTGATTTGTGACGTTTTGAGCTCTGATAGAATGGCATTTCCCCATACAGTGATCAATATGATATCGCAAGCAGAGCCTGTTTGTATTGTGACCTTTTGTGCTGCAGAGAAGCATCTGTAAGATGCTGGTCGAGCCTAGGGATGGAGTTTAATACATAATACAGTGTTTGAACGTGAGATCATTTTTTTTCTCATGCGGGGCACCTCAAACCTGCCCTGTAGGTAGCTCGACCTGATGTAGCAACTCATTGGTGCGTTGTGCCAATGCATGAATGGTTAATGGAGAGCCATTTAAGGACCTGTCACTGACAAGGAGCAAACAGAAGAAGAACGGAATTAATTCTAGGATGCTTAGAAAGATTCATGTGCCCAGCTTGAGGTGGGGAAGCGAGCTGTGTGGTAGGTTTTGGGCTTGATTGGGCGAGGTAAGGGAATGATGGCCACTAAATGTGCAGGAAAATACCCGACAGGAGCGCATGCTTGAGATTCTGACGAGGAAGGCTGGATTAAATAGCAAGCTGTAGTACGTTGTAAAAGTAAGCTAGTGCGCACCACGAGCATGCGGTCTTGCGGCTTCAGCTTCAGCAGTTTTGGTGGTGGAGTTTGGGCGCCCATTCTGGAAACAAACCCGTTGGTATCCCCGCCTTTGTTGTCCTTAAATACGGTACTGACGATGATGATGTACTTATCAGTGGTTCCTACGACGTACTTCGCGTCGTAGGAAACGTCTATGGAGGTGATGGGGAGGCCAAGGCCCGGTACCGAAGTCGCTGCTCGCGAAAAGCCGTAGTCTTCCATGGCTTTTTTCGAGCCATACAGCCGAATTTTACCGTCCTTGGACCCTACAGCGACGTAACCGTCGCCCGAGGTCGCCATACATGTGAAATTGGTGCGGGACGAATAGTCCTTTCCGTGGGTCCATGTTAAGTCCGAAACTACACCCTCTGCTGTACGCTGATCCCACCTGCGCGAAGATTACCGAATATAAGTTTAATGAGATATCCTCATTGAAAAGAACCCGCAGCTCTCCACGGTACAGTTTGCAAGATGTCTCCGTGACTCGTGAACTGTTTGTTACTCAAACGGATGGGCAGGATGTCAACATGTCAGCGTTATCGAAAACTCGTACACTTACGGAACTGTCAGTAAAGTAGAAGATATGCTACCATTTAATGTATGTAAACCATTGACCTGCTTTGGCACCTCACGCCCTCCGGATCATGCATGGGTAAAAAATGACAATGGGTTTTTACCAATAGATTGCCAGGTCGACGGAGAGAGGTTGAAGAAAATCCTAAGAACGCCGTCGAGCGCTAAGTATGTGCGTGTGAAGGCATGGGCAAGAACACCTTCGTGTGCTAAGTGGTGCTCCATGTTGCAGAGGAGTGGATACTTTTTCGAATTACGGCGATGAGGAGTGTTAGGCGACAGTGCACATTTAAGAATGATATTATCGACTCTTTATTTTCACTTGTCTCGCGATTTTTAATGGTGTCGATGACTGCTGCTTCCGCTCAGACACAGGCAACAGATGGTTACACCTTGCTTATGTATATTTCAACTGCGATAAAGTAAAAGCTATTACGACAAACGAATTATTATAGTCTCTTTTTTGTGATCCATGTGTGGCTAAAAATCGAAATTACGAGGTGAATGACAGCTTTCATATTGATCCTCAAAACATGGAAATTGAACGAATATGGAGACATCACCTACATATGCGGTTGCTATCGAGGCCGAGGAAAGTGGAGCGATGGCCCAACTGTGCTGTCCGTGTGTCTGGTGTTATATCACTCATGGGGACTTCGACACCATTGAGCATACAATTCCATTGCCTGACAACCTTCCCGCTCTCTAAATCCGCCTGCACACCAAAGTGACGAGTTGAATGAAAATAGCGAGTAATCGGCTGACGCGAAGATATTTTTATTCAATTTATCACATGAGGTAAAATCAGTGTGCACAATCCGGAGCTGCAACAGGGACGACGAGCACAATTGTATTCTAGCTTGAACGCACTTGAACTACCGCTTCGCGCTTGATAGGTGTTAACATATTCATCTGAGTCTCCGCCTTGGATAGCATCACCTTGCTGACAGCAAAGGTTGGGGAAGCAGGACCACCCAGCGAAGCTGGAGCTGGAGGAGGTGTGAGAGTGAAGCCCCTATCCGTCCCAGCGACAGAGCCGAATTGATTTCGGAGCACTTGGACACTTCCTTCTTGTATCAAAAAAGAGTTTTCACCAGCTCCCATGGCTACGCCAGTAACTACGCCAGAATTGTCTTGCAATGCCTCCTTCTGTTTCCCCAGGCGCGGTTCTACTTTTTGAGTGTCATCGTCTTCGGTTGGCTCCCAATCCATTGGCTCTACCTCAGCTGGTTTGAAGAACCAGTCAGCGGTATTCGTCAGATCAACGTCTCCTTTAGTGCTCACGTTCTCGTACAGCTTGTTGTGATATACATCAGAGAATGTGTAGCACGATTCCACATCTGGGAAAACAATCATACAGACACACTGATTCTCTGCGTCGAAGAAGGTTGCTGTCTTCACTTGCGTGTCGATTTGCATTTCTGAAGCTTCTTCGACAAGCATATCAACGTCTGCGCTTTCTACTTCTAAATACCACAGCGTTTGCTTTGCTGTTTCTTCGTTGGCGTTGTAAAACTTGTAAACTGCGTTGGTCGACGCTTGTTCCCACGTGGCGCCTTGTTTGGAAATGTCGAGTTTGAGCAGTATTGGTACCTGCAAACGAAAGCAATTACTCGCCTGTAAGCGCTTCAGCGATGAGTTTGCTACGTTAATGAATTACAATCTTGCGTGCTTCACTTCATTGTCTTAGTCAACAACGGTATGCAAGCATTCAGCAGTATAACAGTTCACAATGTCTCCGCCAGTACATCGACACACATCTGCAGCAATAAGGAAGGGGAAACATGTCGAACAAATCTAACTGCCATCGACAGAAATCAGGACACTAGCATACCTGTACCTTGCCATCACTTCCGTTGCTTACTTCCGGCAAGGTTTCCTTCACCGCGTCTATGGATTGTGCAGCACCCATAACTGAGTCAAATTTGCATAAACTGCTTTAACTTGCTTACCTGTGCGGCTGACCAGATTGGACTTATTCTAATATTCTACACGTGTTGCACGTCGGTAACACTGGTCCACTGCATTAGTACGGCGAACGTAATTGCAAGCATGGGTTGCTGCGTTCAAGAGCTCAAAGCTTAAGCCATGCCGTTTGATGCCGCCTCGAAGTATCTCAAAGAGATGTGCGCGGCTGAATGCAAGACCGCGCGGAGGACGTGTAGGTACGAATTTCGTTGCCGCGCCGCGTAGCATGATCCGGTTGTTCCCTCTCTCCATAAGGCTCACGGTTCAATGAGCACCTTTGCCACTCTCAAGGCGGTTCAAGGAAGGGTAATTGCTCCTTGCAGCGTGTTCAAATGTTCCGGAACAGTCCAGCTGCGCCTTTCCAAACTTTACATGTGAAACTCTACGCTCAGTGAATCCTTGAAAGGCTAAGTTCCGAGCGTAAATAATCACAAGGACAGGGACATACAATTCTAGTTATTAAGAAGCAAATTCGAACTCTCCCGAGTGTTTTACACTCACAATACGTAGTGTTCTTAGTCTTTCCTGTCCATTAACTTGGATTTGTATTCACAAAATGAAAATAGAATACATAGACTTAAGTTGCGCTTCATGATGTACTTGGAGACTTGATTTCTTTGTTCTATCCAGGAATACAAGAAGGAATCCACGGACACTTGATGAACGGGACGAATACCTAGGTAGTTGAACTTTGCGCATGGCTTCACACATTCACCCGGATTGCATGAAGCGAATGTGATTGCATCAATTACAGTGAATATGATAGTATAGCATATCCTGTTCGAACGCAAGCAGTGCTGTGCGCTTATTTCTGCACATAAACTAGATGCAATAATTCAAAAAATCAAATTTGTTGCACCGTTACCTAGGTCACCAGGCATGAGCGTTGTGTCCTTCGCTTCCAATTGTAACTTTGCAACCAATGATATTATCAATTTTGTCTCAAGATGGATTGGCATGTCCATGACTTTGTCCTGTGCTTGAGCTTCTATCGACTGCTTCACGGCCTACCCTTGCTCATGGCTGCAAGCCCTTGCTGGGATGGCTGCGAGCAAACAAGCATTATACAATGTGATTCGCTAGTTTAATATCTAAAAGCACGGTGCTCTACGGACTTTGATAGCTCAATTATGCTCATTTGAGCTACATTACTGAATTGCAGCACCAATTGACGCAAGGGCAACAGGAACTGTCCCACCTACAGGAACTCTCGAGTGTTACTCCAGAAGAGTCCTGCTAGTTGAAGTGTACGGTAACGACTTTCTAAATTTTCCTAGAGTCGCAGGTTTCTGTACTCGACGTGTTGCCGCTGTGAACACGCGATTGACGCTACGAACGTTATTGTGCGAAGTGATTTCTACACCCTTGTAAAGCAGTTTATCCGCATGAATTGTGTTGTTATAAAAAAATAAAATAGTATAATCCCAGCCTCATATCGAAATGGAAGGATTCAGCACAGGACTCGATTGCGTTGACTTGAGGGTGACTGGGCACGACTGTACTACAAGTTTCTCAAGCCCTGTTGCGTCACTGAAAGACTCAAACCAAACCACTTCGGAAGTCGGAAAGGAAAGCTGGACATAAGATTGCAGAGAGATTTATCCACTGTTTTCGATAACGGTATGACAAGCCTGTGATGATACTTTCAATGTGTACTCGAAAGTAGCCAGGGCTGATATACTAAGCACGCGAGAAGCCAAACATGTACAGAAGTTATAGAGCAACACGAGTAGAAAGTGGGAGGATCGTAGGATCTGGATAAATTGAATTGCAATATGTACATTACGTCAGACCTGCTGAAGATGCCGGTACTGGAAAGTCACGAGGAAGAACGTCACATCTTACAAGGGTGCTCTCATACCCAATACTTACAGAGATTTAGGAATTGATTAAGCGGGAAGGAGCTCAGTGTCTGCTAGACTAAGCAACTCGTTGGTTTTTTCATAAAGGACGTTCGTACTGGACAAGTTTTGATCAGTCGGAGTTCATGGCTGTCATAGCTTCAACAGTTGTTGCTACTCCAAACTCTTTGATAATGCTGCATGAACTTTTCCTCGTTACATCTTGCTCCATGTAACAAGTTGATCGTTGGGGAAAAGGTTGAAGATATTTCATGTGTTGTTTTCAGGATCAAGATACCGGTACAGGATGCCAACAACCTGTAAGACAGATACTGCGATAGACACCCAAGATTCAAGTTTTCAGTTGATTTTCATTACGTGTCATCCAATTGTGGACCGATCATGATATCATAACTTCACCATTTAGAATGCCCAGATTGTGTTCATTAATTATTAACTAGATATTATGATAGGATCATCGTTCTAAACATCTTCCATGAGTAGTGATTAAGGACAGAGGAAGGCTGAGCCTTACCAGACTAACTGTTTTTGGAAGGAAGAAAAGATTTGTTGGTGGCAGCGCCTGCCAAACAAGGCCTACAAGAGAACAGATAAAGTGAATGGAAGACAGCTTCTCTGCTTAAACAAAAAAGAAGGAGTCACCTGAATTCAATGAAGCACGAGCACTCATATAATACAGTTGCATGTGCTAAACTTTCAACCGGATCAAGAAAAAATAGAAAAGTAACCCATATCATGCAGGCATAGTAGATCGTTTGACAGATTGATGATACGGTGGTTGCTTTAGAATGTTGCCGTTTCCATGAGAGATTTATGTCTGAGTGAGATCGTTCTCGAGATAAATCTGTGTTTTATTTTAGGTGTTGGGAAAATTTGGGGCAAGGAAATCAAAGATCTTCGACGAAAGATGGCTTACAAGTCTTGAAAATTCAAGCCTGTTCATTTATTCCTTCTACTCAACAGATTTCAAATGACTTTGTTCCATGTGTACTGGTTAAACCATGGCAACCACTTTGCCTGATGGAAATACAATACTTACTGAGTCTTCATACCAGCCTGGTAAATGCTGGCGCGAATTACATGCCAGTTTCTGTGCCAGCAACAGAAAAAGTGCTGGCACAAGTTTCTGTGATTGTGCTTTTTGTTAACATAAGGATCTGAGGAGCTGCTGTTGACACGGGAGCCTGATGCTCTGTATCCAAGCCTTGTGGAATGGTTCACCTGCAGCCTCTGAATTAGATCTTTCTCTGCCTACTTATTGATGTAACAACATGTTAAATGCTGGTAAAAAGCCAATCCTTTTCCATTGTCAGTAAGGGCGCGAACTCTGCACAACAAACTCTACACTGATTGATAATGATAGGATTTGATACCATCCTGTCGATTCATCCCTTGTGGCGTACAGCTGTCGCGCAGTACTTCATGTACATATGTGACTGGGTATACTAAGACTGCAATGTCTGCAGGACTTGTAAAATATCGGACGTTCGATTCAAGCACACGCTTTGAAGAACTGCTGGCTTCCGCATGTTGATGAAGTGTTGACGTTTGCACTTGATTGGCTGGCTTCAGAAGAATTGACGCTAACCTGATTTACAAAGAAAAACTGACTTCTTCTACAAGCCACCGTGTTCAGCTCTGTACACTGCAAAACTACGTTGGTCGGGCTCATGCCTGTACGTAGGGTTCAAATGGGTTCATGAACCCTTTTGGCCCCCTTTCCGATCGATTTCTTCGTACTGTCGAAAGACAGATTGTACAATAGGTTCATCCTGTCGTAATCAGCATATTCCGAAGTGTTCTTATAACAACCGTCTACTGATTTAAAAAATGCACTCAAGGCAGAATCTGCCATCAAACCAGCAGTAGTACAGTTCAGTCCCGTGCGTTAGTGGAACACACGCACACACACATTGCTCAGCGTTGATATGTAACGCCTGATAAACCCGTGAAAAGCGATTTATATTTTGTATACGAGTTCAGAGCGACCTTCAGGCCCACATATAATTGTTCATCATACAACTCAGCAAAGTTGCATGCGAAACATATAGGCTACTGTTGCTGTACCGGCGCGCGCTATATGTAGATAATAATCAACTAAGACTGAAATCTCCCCTTGATAGTCTGGCTTGGAAATATGTGACAGGTGGTGCTGGAGCGCACCATAACACGGTCGCTAACCTCGGAAGGTCATAGCTTTAGCAATTTAAACGGAAATGACAGACAGAGCGCTACGTGTGCACAGCACAAGTGCTGCGTAGTTTCATTTAGAGGATTTGTCTACTGTCCCATGAAACCTAGTGTTTCCTGTTGTATATTGTGACGAGTAACGCGACTTGCTAACGCTGTGGTATGCCCGCTACGGTGCACAGTACTCCATCACGAACAGGTCATACTCGAATAACTATCAACATATATCAGTACAAAAACAACATTGCTCAGCAACACAATTTTGTTACTGAAAATCACATTCCTCGATAGCTTGTTAATCTCCGCAGGCCCCTTGCTGGGCATGTATATCATGCTTGCGTATCCTCAAATAATTACAATCAATTAGTCACTCCATCTACACGTAGTTCTACCCGCCTTGATCTTTCAGGTTATTCATGTGTCACATCTCCGTTACAGTGTAATAGGAATAGCGTTTCCGGATATCTGATGTTTTTCGTTGGCATAAGCAACCGATTGTTTCAATGCGAAATCAACAGAAAGTGTTTACACTCAGTTCAAATCTCCAACAAGCGCTAACTCACACAGAGCTTTGAAACTGCACAAGAAAACTACGTTTCTCCAAACTTGAGACTCTAGAACGCGCGAGAATGGATTGAATACTGATAGTTGAGGGCCCGTATATGGTCGCGTCAATGCTGGTACTTTCAGTGAGCTGAACATTCAGGCCTTGAGTCACGTCATGGAGACAAATCCTTCACAGCGCAGGTAAACTGCCCAGCAACGCACACTGTCTCTGCTTCCTTCCTAACACATTCCAAACAATACTACATTACGAGCTGTATATTGAATGAACTCAGAGTCCTTTATATAATATGAGGCTAAGTAGCTACCTCTCCAGCACCCCACATGCATGACAACGCTTGTGCAATCTTCACACGAAGCCAAAACTTTCAACTGCTGCCACATCACATATGACTTTTCGCCTTGTTTGAATTAAACGCGCAGTTACAGAGTCTTGAGTGCGAATCCTGGATGCGCAGATGTGCCTTGAGTGTCATTACCGTGGTTCCGGGAAAAGGAGGGCAGAAGGCCAGCTTTTGAAACACTTCTGGACGGCGTCTGGATTCACTGAGATCAAAGGATACTTTTCCACTTCGGATGTAACATACTACAATGAAGACACGCACGTGACAAGCAGAAAAATGATTAAAACGCGTGTGGTCGCTCGGCAGCTATTCGTTTATTAACCTGCAGACAAAAGGGGCAAGTAACGCAAGAATGAGAATCTCCTGAGACAACTGTAGCTAAGAGATTCTGAGTCGGCACGTCAGTCTATACCGGGCACGAAGTGGAATGTGTGGAACTGCCTACAAATCTCACGCCAGGAGGATGCACGTTGGTGCTTTACTCACCATTGAACATGACAAGGTAGACACATCGCTGTGCAGGAATGATTTTACAGAGTTATCAGTAAATATCAACTGCATAATTTCCCCATGCCAACCCAAACAACAACGAACCAGGAAAAAAAAAAAGCCCAAACAATCTCCAAAACCCATCCCTACCGCAGCCCAAAAAAAGCTCAAAGAAAATACCAGTCCACTGCTAAGCAAACTAAGCATCACCGCCGGCTTCCTGTGCTCAAAATCATGTGCGTCCACCATGGCCGTGTCCCGCATTGCGGCGGGTGAAATTACCATTGAATGACCCTCGGCCAGGCATCCCCCGGCCCAGAGGGGCAGAATGGGCTCGAGTGACGTGGCCAGAGCCTTGCCAGGACCCACCACGTTCACCATTGCGGCCTCCTGAGTTCATATTGTCAAATGCCATCCTTCCGCCGCGCCCTTTTGAGCCGTTGCGGTGCAGCACAGGGTTGGCATGCGGGGGGAAGCCCTGGGAACCCGGTCCGGCGCCGCCTGGGTGATGGGGATGCGGAAACCTTGGTGGCATGTGCATGTGCTGTGCCGGCAAAGCAACATACATTACTGGAGGGCCGTAGGGGCCGCCTGGGTGCTGCATAACGGAGTGGGGAGCAACAGGTGCTGACCAGGAGGGGACTCCTGATTGGCCCGGCTGGGGTCCGCCATTTGCAGGGCCGTGATGCTTCATCGGCCCGTGACTGTGATTTGGAAAAAACACCATAGGGGGGTGGCTGTGGGGCCCCTTACAGTGTGCCGGCTTGTGCGTGGGGGTGCTGAGAGGCTGCGAGTGGCCTGACTCGTCAGCCTTGTGCCGAAGTGGGGGGGCCAGGGAGGAGTTTGTGGGAGACGCCCCAGAGACAGAAGCCCCGCCGACTGGCTCTGAAGACGGAGTTGTTTGTGCTGGGCTTTGCATGACGACGTAGGATGGCACGTACGGGGCTGCTGGGCCAGGCGTAGGGAATGCAGGGTAAACTGGTAATGGGAAGACGTGCATGCCTCCCGGGGGGCCGGTGGAAAAAGGGCCGTGTCGGCGGTGGGGGGGGGAGCCGTGACCCCCACCTCCAGGCTTCATACCAGGCCACCCTGGGCCGTGATTATTGCGTGTGTGATTCCAGCCCCTGCCTCCGAAGCCCTGGTGGCCACCAGACCCGCCATTGAAGCCGTGGGAGTGGTTCGGCCTGACGGATCCGCGGTCTTTGCGGCCGCGGCCGTGGGGGCGCGGCGGCGGCCGCCGGCCCCCGGTCCCTGGGCCACTGCGTCCGCTTGAGATGCTCTGATCATCACGGAGGTTCCGGCTGTCCTTCGTCCCGTCTTCCTGCTTGGCTGCTGTGCTAAAGCTGTCTACAGAGCGAACTTCAACGAGCGCAGGCTTCTCTTCGCACTCTTTGTCCTTGTGCACGCAAGATACTGACGGGGAAGATGAGGCGGACACTTGGCATGAAGGCCCGCCATCCCCTGTGGCCGGCTGCTGAAACTGGTCACCTGTATCCTCCTCAGAAGCTTCAGGGCTTCGGATTACATTCTCGCCTTCTCCCCCTGCTGGCTGAGCAACAACAGGTGCAGCATCAGTGGCCGATAGCATGTGTGGCGACACTGAAAGCATCATCGGTGACACCGTAGAGGAGCTAGCAGTACCCACTGATTTGGACCTCATCGATAAAGCCATAGTGGAAGTTCTGCTGCTAACAGTGTGGAAGCTCGAGTCCAACGTTCTGCGGCTGCAGGACGCTGGGTCAGCTTTGCCAGGGTTGTCAGTCTTAGCCAGGGGCGGAGTGAGCTCAGGGCAGATTTCCGGAGCATCAGCAGGGGGGCCAGACGTCATCTTAGCCTGGTCGGGGGGGTGGGGGGCAACCCCGGCCTTGTGTTCAGGCTTCTCTGTGCTGGTTTTTGGGTCCCCAGACGAGTTCTGGTGCTGAGTGCCGTTTGAGCCTGTATTCAGCTGACGCGAGCCACCTCCCCGGTTGTCACACGCTCGATTTTGATACGAGTGGACGCTGGAGGTGCTGGAGTTTGTGCGGAAGGGTTTACCATGGCTGTGAGTGCGCCTGTGGCCACCACGTGGCATAGAACTGCTGTGGTTGCTCTGGAAGCTGTTGTCACGGGACAGGAGGCCGCCGTTTCGATGGTGGGGAGAGGATTGGTGGCTGCTTCGGGGCGAACGGGGAGCCATTTCTGCACCCTCTTTCAAGGAGGGAAACGAGTCAGGGTCTAAGCGGACGTGGGTGCCCATGAGTGGGATTTCCTTGGTCATCATCGGCGCGTTGCCAAGCGTTATTGGACTGAAACCAGGATAAAAGACTGCGCCTGGGTGGAATTCCGGTACTGGAATTTGACCAGTTGGTGGGTGGGACACTGACGAGTCCATCTCAATAGGGATAATTGACCCAATATTCAGAATCCTGCTAAGGATGGGCAGATACTGTTCTACCCAGGAGTTTTTAAGGGGTGCTTCAGAGTCTGGAGTGATGAGCCGACGCGATCTTACAGCTGTTCGGTAAGAACGTGGAGAGCTCATGACCTGCACCATTGGCCAGTATTCACCTAACGTACGTACAATGGCTCAGTTACACACTGCAACTGACAGAGAAAGAGGCAGGGGGGGAGAGACACATGACTCCTACTCCTAACTCGAAGTATCCGGTTCATAGCAAAGTGACAGAAACTTGACAATATATTTTAATAGGACAGGACCACTAGACAGTTTCTGATGCTTAATTCGCTATTATCATATCATACGTGGCCGGCTGTGAAGATTCAATGCAGCGACCAAAGATAATTTTCACAATTCGCTTCTTGTGAGAAGCTTAATGATAACAAGATCACAACAGCTTCGTGCAAGCGCTATTGCGTCGCTCTCCTCAACTTTCCTTGACTGCATCCCCAGTCCTTTGTAGTCTTGTAGATTTTCTTACTACCTTCGAAAAGGATAGCAATGCGACTGTATTCAAACAGGGTTGTAAATGTACCTAGCGAGAATATAGGCAGAAAAAATAACAAGGCAAATAGTATTTCATGACAACATGAATGGTAAACCTTCACTATTAGCCTTGTGGTTAACACAGAGATCCTGTTGGACGATGACTAGTTGAGCATATGGTTGCTTTTCTTGGAAACACAATCAAACTATGCAATGACCTGAACAATATGACATCACCATGCTTGCAAGCTATTCTCAGTTCTTCCACACGTGCTTTTGTCAGTGGGACAAGGTGTTCCGGCATGGATGAGCAATATACCAGACATTGGGTGAAGGTTCTCACCTCAACTATCCACAAAACATGACAGATCTGGGTCCAAAAGCGGGGCTAGTGGCAGTGTTCTTGACAACCTCAGTATTCAGGGTGCTTGTAGAGAGAAAGT
>JAULKQ010009822.1:0-12734 GCA_032356285.1 Smithsoniella earleae | reverse complement strand
GAGATTTCATGAGCGTAGGCACTAATCTGCATGAGTGGTTACCCGGGGCCTGGCAGCTCTCTACTACCCGGGATTTTTGCTATCATAACATACCACTGTTTCAAACACTAGTGATTAGCTTCGGCAATGGCATGACGATGGCTGCCAAATCTTTTGCTTCATGGTTTCATTGGAGCCTGAAAGCGTTCAGCTCACAGCCCTGTTTTCAGCTCCAGTGGATATGCTTCAAAGGTGCCGGGAATTATTTGAAATCCCATCTCTTGGTGAGGAAAGTTTCGGTCATCCATTTTGCTTAGTGTGATAGTCTACCATGTTTGTGGCGTGTTTCAGGCGTCCAATTCAATATCATGGCACATGAGGAAGCCACTGACATATCCGTACAGGCAAGCACAAACTGGATGAAAGCGAAAAGACTGACAGGATATCAAAACACACCCGTTTTGGGGAGCCCACGCACGGCACAGGGCACCAGGTGTCTGTCAAGATCGAAGTTTCCAGGGATAGTACGACCCTCGGGGAGGTGTACTTGGACTTGAAGCCCTTGCAGGTATGCCACAGCTGATTACCGACTGTGTATTTTGACAGCACCGCAACGAAGCTACAGGTAGCCCAATAATTAGGAAATCTTGATCTGAATCTCCAAGACAAGTACCGGCTGTTAGAACATAGTAATGGGACGCATGACTCTTTTCATGCAGTTTCAGGTACCCATTTTTGGTATATAGTAGGTGAACAGTCACCAATGATTTGTGATGTCTAGCTGATCCTTTGTGAGTAATTTATGATCATGTACACTTGATTTTGCATTCTTGTATTGCTTCCCAGGCCACATTTTACTGAAATTGGACATTTGTTTTCAGTTTTTTTTGCTGCATGCAGGTAGCTACTTTTGGTAGGGGCGCAGAGGTGGATGTGAAGCTGCAGCATGCCTCCCTCTCTCGCGTTCATGCACAGCTTGCTGCAGGTCTACAAGGGCAACTCACGCTTACTGATCTGGGGTCAGGTATACTTCACTACATTGAATATGTACACGATCAGCGTGCCATGTTATCATGCACTAGCTCTCCTACTTTCCTTGCGGATTCCCTTGCACCCTCCCCAGTTGGTAAATTCGTAGTACACAGAAGTCTTAGATGTACGCAATTTGTCTGATAATATCTATTCGAATGTTGAAACTTTGTGCAGTTCATGGGACTAATGTTGACGGGCTGTGGGTTAAGGCTCAAACACCAAAGCCGGTGAAAGTTGGCACCAAGTTCAGATTAGGCGCAAGTACAAGAACGTACTGCGTTCAAGAAATCAAAGTTACGAAGTAGAGCACGATGGCAGGCTTGGACAAGGTGAATTGAGAATGGCATATCACATCTCTGAATGAAGTTGAATTCTGCAATTCTGGACTGAAAGATTTTTTACTGCAATTCCCTAGAATGTAACTTATGCCACTGCTTGTTTGTTGCCTTCACTAGAGATAGTTATGCCCATGTCCCATTCGTGTGGTGCAGCATACTGTGAAAGGGCACAACAAAATCATCATAACTCTTATGTTACCATTGTTTGACTGCGGGCAGCATTCGCATCAACGCAGAAATTTGTCGCAGAAATTTGGGGCCCTCAGGTGGCATGGTGAGTTGTATGCAACACTTATTGTTGGGCGATCTTGGGATGAAGTAAATAAGAAAGCTATCAAGTGTAAGTGACGGATGCAATATTGAACGAAGCAATGGTAGCGTGAGCTACGACTAGAGACATGGCACACGCACATCCAAGAAGCAAGTATCACTAGATGTTTTACCTAGATGAGGGTGGGCGTTTCAACTTCTGCTGAACCAGCTACTTTGTTGACACGTCATTACGCTACAGAGGTCCAGAATAGTCTGCCTCTGAGACACGTTGAAGAAACTTTCAAAGAACTCGTATGTGACTTACACTAGCACTTCCAAGTTCATATATAGCAATGAATCTGAGGCTGACTTAATTCAACGTCCGAGACGAATGCTTCCTCATCCCCGCTGATCACTCTTGTGTGGATGTATCATTCCATTGAGACCTGATGATGATGATCTTTGTAGATGATAAGCTTTGTTACGAATCTTCAGTATAGCACTAGTCCTTGATGAATATCGGGTTCTGCGAACGATTCATGCAGCAAGAGGAGACAAAATTGCAACCTGCGGCGGCTCGTTTCGGGACTTCATGCATTGCGTGCAGTTGTCTGGGAAACACGGGTGATACAGCCACGAGCGTCCTACAAACTGTGCAAATAGAGTTCGCATGCGAAAAGGCTAGATTTTATAGTTAGTTTGAAACGTTTTTCAATCGTTTAGGATCGCCTGGCGTAAGAAGGGTTGGCACAAGGCCTTCTCATTGGCACTCTACACCAATTATGCCCCATAAATGTGTACTGATGCAAGCGGCCGTTAGTATATACGCACTGTACATATTTTGTTGGTTAGTCTGCTTAGTTGGGCTGACATCATGTGCACTTTTGGCATCTTCAACTATTGAAAAATGCGTCCGAACTGGCGATGTGCGCTCACATATATTACAACGAGCAAGCCATAAGTAGCTGATACTAAGACTAAAAAGGTCATGCGGACACAGGACGATTCTATTGATGATATATGTCAGGAAAAGATTTTCACGACACTGACAATGGAAGGAGGACAGAGCCTCCAGACAGAGGAGCTCCAGTATACGTTGGACTGTATCAGGCACGAATGACAATTCATTGGAGCAATATACAAAATGAGGCATTCTTTTATTCTCAGGTTCTTTCGTAAGAGTTTACAATGAAGTAAGGGTGATGCACGTGAATATCATTGCGGCGTAGTTTGACATAACTTGTTTCATCCATCCCTTGTCTATTAATATCTACAGACTGTATCAAAACAGTAAGATACTGAGCTCTCAAATACGCTTTGGCTCTCTTCTCGTCGGATAAGCTGTTCGTCTTGCTCGTCGGTTGTCCCGCATTTAGAATCCAAACTGACCCAACTCTTGCGGCTTCACAATGCCCCAAGCTCTCTCTTGCAATGTTTCATGCTCAACAAGCTTTTTTGTTTGTTCCCTTCCATCTTGCTGGCATGGAAAGATTATGCTTGTATTGTACAGTAGCGATGGCACTTGTCCGTGCGCCTGCGACTATGCAACAGATGCTTCGTGTACCTGTCGCGACATTGATGGACATATATCCATATTTGTAACCAAATCGGACGTTAACTTACTTTACCCATTGACTTACGCAAGAACGGTCAATTACTACCCTATAGAGAAGGTGCTCCTCGTACAACAAAGCAGCGGTTGAACGCCGTTCTAGCTTAAAAGTCTACAAGTGCATCCTTTGTGCTCTGGGTTTCTGTACAGGTGCAATATACTGCCAATTGCAAGGATGGAGCACTGGAAGAGGAACCGACCTGCGGGTGGTACCAACTCGACGGAGAGATCGTTGATGACAGCCAGGTAAAATCGAGGCCGCGTTGTGTTTGTCCTACCCGGGAACATAGATGGAATCTGTGCCCGCTATGAAAGAGATCGACTTTCATTTGCAGACAACAGTTTGATTGAATACCCAGAATTCGTCCTGTAGCGAAACTTAGCAACTACCGTTCACCTCTCATTTGAAACAGAATGCAGCTGGCAATAATCCACTATAAGTTTTTTACGATTTCGAATTTCGTCGAATTAAGTTGTGGAGGTGTCCAATGGGTGGTCGTACGGGTCTGCGCAGGGATTTTGCTGTAGCTGCAGCTCTGGCGATGTGTGGAGCCAAACAACAGGAGATGCAGTTGAGAGGACACGAGCTGGACTGAATTGCGACTATCTTAACAACCCGTGGATCCCTATCTTCCAAACTCCTTCCTCTGCGCACTGTCTCATATACCAACCCAATTGGTGGGACGCATACAACGTTCATGAAAGCCGCATGGACTTTTCAATTACCATTTCTATCAACACATCCTCTGCTGCTAATTCTTCGACGACGATTTCTTCCACTTCAAGCCAACACGAGCATTCACCTACGTCTCTGGTGTTAAGTCCCAGCTACACCAGAGGTCTGACGAACGACAAACGAGTTTCAGCTCACCTGCTCGGCGACCTGTTACCATACACTGCTTTTCCTGTTCTAACATCGTCAATGCTGCTCATGCCGCAACTTCTTGATGTGAACATGCTGCAGCCAGACGTGTGGATGCTTCTGGACTCGTCGATGGTGACGATGGACGGATCCGAGTGCAATAAAATTGGTGTCGGCTTCTCAGCTTTCCGGTGCGTACTGATTTGCAGAAACAACGAGAATGCTTCTGGCGTCCTTCAATTTACTGTACAGATATGAGCGGTGCAAAAATATTTCCCTGATGATGGCCGTCAAACCATCTGGCTGACAACTCTGAAAACGACAATACAGGTACCACACAGACAAATGCAGCAGGAAAGTTGCCACATGTCTAGACAATCAGCTATTCCATCTGGCCGAGGCAGACGCAGAGCGTGCCCAAAAAGGCTGGGAACTAGTACACGCTGCATCCAGGTACTCCCAGGCAGGTGTACAGTCACTCAAGTTGAACATGACGTCAGCAACAGAGTCCCAGCGCATCCAGCTGTCATTCCCAGTAGCACAGATCTCTACTTCCCTGATAGTTCTGGAGGTCGTTGCAGATGACGTACGGTTTGTGCAGAATGCATCCCCTGGAGAGGTGTGTGGCACCCAACTCCTTCACCTCGCGTCTATTGTTCAAAACTGACACAAATCTTGCATAAAACGATAACAAAATGGGGGTGGGAATTGATGGTAGAATTCTTCAGGATTGCAGAATCCCAAGACAAGGCATGGCCATGTTGAAAACTACACATCAAGCCTAGGTAGAATTTGATACACACAGGAAAAATTGTATGGGGGGAAAAGTGATGATGCTGGTAGAGCATCATCTGCTAAGGTACAGGAGCTGGCAGGTAAGTTTGCTTATTCAAAACAACACAATTTTGGCACCATAGATGTCTGCAATCTTCACACTGAATTGCCCAGAAATAGTGGCAATCTCTTGTGGTATTGGGACTCATGGGATACTCCACACAGGTTGGAATGTGGTATAATATTACCACATGTTAACACAACAGCACTGTGAAATATCTGGCAACAGTGCTCCGGAAATTCACATGGCTCGGTCTTCATACACTAGTAACAGTGCACACAGCAAGCTACAAACGAGTTGATCTGCACCGCTTAGCATTTGAGGTGGTGCCAATCCCTCCATTTTGGTATTTTCAGGTTTTGGGTGCCAGAGTGTGCAATTCTGCTGGAAATGTGTGCGATTCTGTAGCTGCACTGAATTCTGCTGCGCTTGTGACGATCACTGTTCGCAACACTGGGGTAATAGATTCTGCATACACTGCAACTATTACAGACTGCACCTACCCCACCATACCCATCCCAGCACAGAGTGTATCCATTCCTGCTGGAGAAGACAAAAACGTCACGTTTGAGGTGTGCAGAAAACCCAGAAAACCCAGGAAACCTGAAAACTGTTTAATTTGATCCCATAATTCACCAGACAGTGGGGGGAGAGTGTGGTGCAGATGTTCATGTCTGCAGCACAGGGGGCGCCTTTGGCTAACTGCACTGTGGACCTGCTTGACTCTCAGGGCGGAGTCACTGACTCCAAAGTAATCAGCTTCTCGGTCAACGGGACTGTCACTGACACACTGCCTGTCTCTGATGGCACTCGTGAGGCGCTTGATGGCGGCGTCAACCCTGCCTCCGCCTCCTCCTCGTGCTTCAGATCGTGCTCGTACGTCAACGTGCTGTGCATGTGGTGGAGGGGGTGCACTAAGGAGCTCGGCTTCGTGTTCGGAGCGTTCTTCGGAGGCATTGTCTTGCGTGCGATTGCTTCGCTCACCTGCCCGCGGCTGTAGCCATTGCGCTTGTATCTGGATTACAAATAACGCATTGTTTCTAGTCCTGCAGCAGAGGAACTTTTCTAGGGCGACATTCGTAATTCCGGATGTTGCGGCATATGTAGCGAGGGAGACTTCACCAGAGCTGTTTCGCGGCATACTCCTAGCTGTTCCAAGGCACAAGAAAGCCTATCATATTTTTAACTGGTGAATAATTGAATGCTTATTATTTGCATTGGAATTGTACTCGCGGTGCATAAATTGAGCCGGTACACCAGGATAGAGGGGTGTCAGCAGTAACCATTTGTATCACGAGCGCAGAACACTGTCGGAGGAAAGGTTAAGATAGCAAAATCTTGTGCGCCGAGAAAGGGAGAGGCACGGGACAGGGACATTGCGGCATATGAACTACAGAAGGGCCATGGCCCTGCCACGTGGTTGAAAACACTACGGGGTCTCTGTGTTCAACTCCTCGATAATTCAGCAATTGTAGGCATTGTGGAATAACGCACTGGTCTGTTCCTAGTAGCAGTGCCTTTTTGTTTCACCTTCACACTTGTTGCGCTGCGCGTGTGTGCGCTCACCTGAAAGCTATGAGTATGAGCGTGAAAAGGTTGTGAATGCCGCAGTAAATTAAGAGGCCCAGCGAGAACCTCGTGGGCAAGACAAGTTAATTATTTTAAAGCGGGCGCGAAGCACGCTCTGCAGTTAGCAATTGTTAAGTATAGGGCTGGTCGTCTCGCCAGGACGAGGCCGTAAGTAGCAGAGAAGATTTGTGTTTGAAGGTTAGCATGCTAGAGGCGCGTGACTGCGCATGCTTGTAGCCAGGTGCGGCGAAGATACCACGCAGAGATCGAGAGGGTGTCCTTGGAAATGTCATGGACAAGAAAATTGATCGTATGGAGGGCTTTAGACTAGGGCTAGGGCAGGCATTCTTTTTTCGCGTGTAAAAAGCACGGACTCCTTTGAAATTATTACGGTAATGAGGGCAGTAGCATTCACGCATGATGAGTGATCAAGTTTGTGCAGCATTGTTTTCGTAACATCTAGCACCGGTGTGACGAATCCTCGCAGGTGCCTGCGCCTGAGGATGTTTAGTCGCTCACAACGAGTGTCAATTCCGATGCTTTTCAGACACTTTCGTCGTAAATCTACCTGTGATAATCTTGTATCGTCGCGGTTCTACTTGTGACTGTTTGAAGAGAAGCAATGGTGCAGTGTCTTGCTGTTCGTGTGCTGCCAGGCACGGTATGTTCAGTTGGATAATAACGGGCTTCTGTAGCACGCGGCCAAGCGTTGAATCCCGAAGCCATAGAGCTCGTCACAGCGGAAGAAGTCGCCCCAGTAGCCACAAGTGCGGCTCGCGCAATTTCGAACGCCCAAAGTGCGCCGCGTCGCCGCAGACTGATAACGTCGGTGAGTCGGGAGTACGGAAGAGAAAAACGCCTGCCGCTTCTCGGGATCGACGCAAATGCGCCAGGTCACACGTGTCGAAGCAGCAAAGCAAACTGATGGAATTACAGGAGCATTCAAGCGAATCGTCTGGCTTTTCTACGGTTCGCGTTCGCCGTACTGCGTCTCCTAGAGCCTCCTCGGGGTCTGATTCAGTCCCCGTGTCGCAGCATTCACATAAAGGTGGTACAGAGAGGTCTGAGGTCATTAAAATGGACAAACCTTGTGATTCCCGCAATTCACATTGGAAGTTGAAAGCAGGTGGGTGTGAAGAGCAAGAAACACACAAGAGTCCAGACAGTGTTAAAGCATCTGTTCATAGTAATGGCCAAGTATGTGTGCTTGTTGGTTTGTCTTGCCAGCAATCTCAGTGTAACTCTGATGATGATTGTGAATAGAGTTCTACATGTATGCATCCAATAGATGTAACAAGGCAGTGGGCAATCACCTGGGCTCCTTCCAGGGAACGCCTGTTCTCTGTCTCCAGCACATGTTCTACAGACAGTTCGATGTCAAACAAATACAAGGATATTTCATGCAATAGCAGCAGTGCCAACCCTTTAGACTAAGTGCTTCCCCTGTTGCATGTGTTTCTTCTCATGACCATGGTCTTTCAAGTCTGGGCACTTGCTGCCCATAGTCTGTAAAAGGTCCTCATTGATTCATGGACTGGTCACATAGGGTCAGTGCACTTAGAACAAAAACTGGTCAGCATATCAACTGTTTGATACTAATGCCACAGCCACTCTCTCACATTGAAAATTGGAACTTGGTGCTCTTAACTCCAACATGCATGCGCAGGCAATGTACTGTTGTGAAGGAAGCACACTTCTTTGCTGGTAATCTGTCAATGTCTTGTGGCCTGCACTTGTGTAGACACATATTTTGAGCTCAACAGTATCAGGCTTTTCCCTCATTGTCATTCACAACAGGCAAAGAGAAATCTCTTAGTGTACTTGTTTATGACAGCCTGAGCACGGTCCTGACACCCAGTGTCTCATTGAGGGAATGCATGTATCAGGTCTGGAGCAACTGTGTCACCAAGGGCACATTACAAGCTCCGGCTATGGTTGCAGTCCCGAGTAAAGAAACATCAGAAAGGGTATTACTATTCTGGGTGTACATTCTTTTCGTGCATTCAAGCACGACAATGCTTTCAAAATCAAAACTTTCCTGATAATAGTTTCCCGACGTTCTGGTTATCTATCATCATTACAAATTCTTGGTACTACATTGCACAGTGAAGATGTGGATAAGAGAGCACTCTGATGTTCAAACTGTGTATCTTGTCATTTCACTCCTACAAAGTTGGTTGACTCCGTCAAGTATACTGAATATACACACGGGACAAAACTTTACACATGGCTGTGTATCACCACTCCTGCAACACTTGTCAGTTGCTGCAAATTACCGATTGCAATGGTGTCGAATTCCAACCACTGCAGTGAACACGGACCGCGTAGAATACGTTTTGGACTGGTAATTACATTTCAACATCGACTATGCCCAAACGCAACGCAAATCCTCCAAGAAAATAACGATTCCCATCAACTCAATGACTAAAATCTCAACCAATCGACCACGACATCTGACCCCACAATTCACTACAAAAAAAGGCATCAAGGGAAGAAGGTACTGAGCCGCAAGAACCTGAAGAATACTGCAGTGGCTGTCCAGCTTGATAGGAAAGACTCCCGGTTTAAAGTACAACGCTTATGACAGCCACTATGTAACTTCACACAAGGATGCAAATCATTAAGTTTTCCCACGGAAAGCAACGGATCAATGTCCTTGGAAAATCCCAGATTCACCAAAACATACGATTCTTTTCCTGTGACTCAGGACGTCAAAATTGCACACTTTTGATATTTTTGGTTGCCAGAACCGCAGCTAGTACTTGCTCAACTAGTCGCAGGTGCATCATACTCATGACCGTAATTTGTTAACAGCAAAGCTGGCAGCGCCACCTAATGCTGCAACAACTACTGCTTGCCGGAACTTGCGCAACCAGCGGTTTGGTTTATCTGATTCCTGCACACTCTGTTCAGAGGTACAAACTTCAGCATTGTAGATGCAAACATGTTTCAAAAATACATAGTAGAGAGAAGATGGTAAAGACAAGAGGTTCGCAACTGGCTCAGCAACATCATCTAATGGTGCTGCAGCCACATCTGAGAGCTCAGTCCCTGACTCTCGACCTTCGGCTATGGTATCTTGTCTGTGGAAGATGTGTCGTTCAATACTTTGGGTTGGGAGCAAATCCTGCGGCAAATATCAGCTGAGTCAATAGCAAGCCCTTGCACATTCAACAAAAGGCGATTGTAAAGGCGAGAAATGAGAATGTGGGAGGACCAGGCTGGAAAGTATCACAATCTTGATAAAAAGAGTCCTCAGCAGCCTGACTTCACAGAACTTTGACAGTAGGTACAGGATGCTGCAACTGTTTGACGGGCAACAAAACAGATAAACTGTGTCCTTGCTCAACCCTCTGGAGCTTAGTATGACAGCGTGTCATAGGGACTTCTAGATTCACTTATAATGTCTTTCAAAAGATTTTCTTCTCCATGACCCAGGTCTCACCTTACTGTGTGCATTTTCAAGGGCATGGTGCCCTACACTTTCCATTGACAAGCCCTCTATTACATTTCTCCCACAAGCCTCATGCACAGATACCACATGCAGTGAATCTTTACGGTACTCGCTACAACTGACGGGCAACACTCCCTCAAGAGGTTCACTAGGAGAGAGGCAAGAACCAAGAGGAAAAGCAGCTTCTTTCCCATCTTCAGAGAAGGTGTCATCCTCAATGGCTGTAGGTGACTTCAAAGCAAGGTGTTCAGGCATCACGGGGGACAATGCCACACTTGAATCGCCATGGGAAGAGTCATTTGATGACTGGCTTGAATTATCTTGTGAAGCATTATTTGAAACACCAGAGGGCCTGCCCAGGATGAACTCAGAGGCACTGACTTCTACCTCTAATGGTTCAGGCTGACATGCATTTTCTATTGCAGCAGAGACAAGCCGGGATACCTCTGGGGCTATGAAGAATTGTGAAGCAAGCTTGGGTTTAACAGAAGAATAGCAGGACTCTGATTGGTGACAGGGCTGTTCCTGCAAACTCTGGCAGCTGTCCCCATCACCTTGTGCACAAAGCTGCACTGGCACTGGTGTTTGCATGCTGGAAATCTCTATGCTAGGACGGTGCAACTGGTTTGCCACAAAGAAAGTGTCAGAGGAGGTTGTAGACCGTGCTGTGTTCTGGTTCTCATTCCGTGTAAAGCCATTGGTGCTGCGGGGTGTGTCCAGGTAGATTAGAGGAGTTATTGCTCCAGCAGAGGTGGAGGTAGTTTCTAGTATGTGACCCATTGCCGGAAGCATCAGATCATGCACCTCAATGGTCTGCCGTATTGCGTCAATACTTCTCACCGCTCCGGATTCTGTTGAATGTTGCACTTCTGATTGCCTCCCGCTCGACGGTCTACTGCGGGAAATAGTGCTGGAGCTGTACGGGGTGAATGTGACACCCCCTACCTCACTGTGGTACGGGCTGACATCTGTACACGTCCTGTCTGAAACAAGCGAGGTCGGGTGTGATGCTGCCGGCTTGGCCTTTGAGAGCTCAAGCTTGACAACATGGTCAGTGTTGCAAGCTTGTTTCTGAGTGGAGTCACAATTCTCTTGTCCAGAGGAATCAGTTCCAAGCCTTTGAGGCAGAGCAGGCATACTGATGAAGCCATTCTTCAGTGGCGTTTCTGCGTTGGTAGGAGATGATGTGCACAAATGGAGCTCAGTCGGCAAACTGTCCGCAAATTGACTTGTACCAGCTCTCCCTGACACCTTCTGTCTTGACTGAATGCCATCCACACCTGTCACGAGGTTTTCATTGGCACTTGAGCTGTCATCTTCATCAGGGCTGCTGGCAGTATTAGGGATATTAGGGCTGAGTGCCAATGAGAGGTTCTCTTCTGCAGGTGATGGATGGAAAATGGGTTCTTGCAGATGTGGCTGTAGACCCTTTGGAGTATTTAGACTCTTTGCTGAGGGGATGGGGTCGCTCTGAGATGCACT
The DNA here is from genome assembly GCA_032356285.1 of Smithsoniella earleae. Lineage (NCBI taxonomy): Eukaryota > Viridiplantae > Chlorophyta > Ulvophyceae > Smithsoniella > Smithsoniella earleae. Next base: position 1,319 of record JAULKQ010009822.1, on the reverse strand, counting down.
GGGGGACCCAGGCTCTTTGCCTGTAGGATCTGAGGCACCACCAGCACTTGCATTTTCATCTTGAGCAGAGTCACGAGCTGGGGGATACGGTAGAAAAAAATCACTCAATGGAACCTGGGGAACAAACTCAGGTAATGATGTGCTGTCAGATGTAGAGCTGATTGCCAGACCTTCATAAAAGTTGATCGTATGAACTCTGGTGTCAAGTGGTGGGCAGGCAGTCAAGTTAATTGGTGAAGCGGTAGGTTCAGGCCCTTCACCCGGAACAGTGTTGTCTACAGGCTCTGCTCGTGACTGCATGTCTTTCATCAGGCTCTTGCTGTCACACAATACAACTGCTGCATCATGTAAACATGCAGCATCTTGTTCTCCCGGCTTCTGGATGGTTTCACTGGTTCCTTCTTCAGGGCTCTCCCTATCATCAACATCTGTGGGCTTGACATTGTAAGCAACACTACCCTCAAGTGACTCACTTGACTCACTGGGAGCAGAGCTCAGCTCACAGTTGGTGTGAATCTTGGTGATGGGAGCAGTTATTGACAAATTCCAGAGTTCTTGTTGAATGGCACAAGGTTTGGCCTGCATGGCCACAGCTTCTATACTCCACGGTGCCTTGGATCTTGCGCATCGCATTTGCAATTCCCTTGAGTAGGTTTGGGGGGAGACTAAGACAGCAGAGATTTCGGATCACTGCTTCTGTAAGGTGATCAACGGATGTTGTGCTGATGGTATGCCAAGAGTGATAGAAGAAAACCAAACTGAAGTAATTGTACGGGGATGAAGCAATACTTGGCCCCTTCCTATCGATATGTACTCAAGCCTTGCCTTGAGGTCAACTCAGTTCTGAGTTTCTCAAGCACCTGAATGGGTGAGCACAGACACCTAGAAAATGCAGCCTGGTGGTCACATGCACAGTGGGGCGACTGCCAGCCCAGGATTCCACACAATCATTGGTACACAGAATCTGGTAAAGCCCTGTTAGAGTCTGTGAAATCAAGTATTGGGTCCATTGCTGTCAAGCGTGGAACAGGACACATTACTATTGGGCTCACATTACTCACCTCCATGAAAAGTGCACCTCCTTGAAGGCAAACGTTAGACAATAATGTCATGAAGTGAACGACTACATAACAATGGCTGCCATGCACCTGTGCCATTTCACCTCAAACAATGTATGAATATAGGTGTATAGTTAGATACTGAGACAACCAGGAGATTCGGATCTACATGAACAGCTTCTAACAGGCTCAGCCAGTATAATGCTGGTAGTCTGGCCATGTGTTCGACTGGTTTGGTTTGCCTTGAACGTATCTGGAGGT
>JAULKQ010009811.1:0-12737 GCA_032356285.1 Smithsoniella earleae | reverse complement strand
AGTTTGGGCACGGCGTGTAGCAGACAAGTTCATTCTTGACGATGCGAAATGTATTTATAGGTCATGTTAAATAGACTGTCACAGTGCATCCGCTTGCGTATGTGGGTTCTTGTGCCCTTATTTCGATCGCCATCTTTCAGATTCTAGAGCTCTCAGTACTTGCCAGGGCAACGGAGTAGCATAGAGCATATAATTCAACTCAAGTTGCATTAAATATTCACCCACTAACCCACAAGATGCTTTGACGATCTACGAGCACGCTCGACTGGTGACGGGCTTGGCACACTGTGTCGTTTGTGCACATTCCCGTCAGCATCAGTTTATACACAGGGAGGAATACCTGAAGTAGAGGTTTTTAGTATTTCGATAGTGGGGTTCAATGTGAAAGAAGACATCGGCGCAATCGCAAGCAGTACGCGGTTTTTCGTGAGTTGGTACACAATTCGTGTTCTACTTCATATGCGAATTTTCTTTTTGTGACATTAGCAAGACGCGGTAAGTTGGTGACGGAACGCCAATTTTTCTTTTTCGGAAGAGTTTCGACTTGATGTGTTGTGAAACAGCCTCAAGCGCTGCTGGAGATTTGTCCCGGGTGGCTCGAGAATTGGACAAGATTCCTGAGAAATATTACGAAAGAACCAATCCATGCCCGTGATAGAGTCTTGATGCACTGTAGAACTACCGCAATATGATCGCTTTGTACATTTTTTAATTCCACAGTTTTGTTGATCACGAGTTACTGAGGCACGAATCCTGGTGCAGGGGAGATGTCAAGTGCGAGGTGACTAAATGGGAGGCCATTGGTGAAAGGAAGTTGAAGGTATATTGGCGATTCAAGTGTATCCTGAAAGTTCCATGGAAGCCTGTGCTGGCAGCTGCAGGGAGCACTACTTATGTAGGTGATCCTTCGACAAACTTAATTGTTGAGCATATTGAAGCATGGGATGTGGAGCCTGAGAAGGTCCTTGGAAGGCTCATCAAGCCGTCTAATCCCAAAGCACGTACTGAAGGTTCACCAGTTGAGAAGTTCATGGACTCTGTATCTAGAGGTGACTACAAGAATGCGTTGATTGCGGCATCAGGACCGTTGCTGGTGATACTCGTTCCAGATGCCCTGTTGACATCAGGCGCAGGTTTACTGTGGCATGATGGCCCTGTTGGTGGATTCATTGTAGCTTTACAGATTCTTTTGTGGGGATTATCAGGAGTTTGTGCAGTCGCTTTTGTTGTGAAGAAAATAGAAGCTAAATGATAATTTCCCAGTGACTGGTGAGTGGACATCATCCTGGTGTTCCATCTCAAATCCATCTGAACAGGTTTATACATTGATCACCCTGTAAATGTTGGATGTTCTTCCGTCTAGGCAGTGTAATTAGTAATTTTAATTTGCAAGAGCAATCATTCAACTCTCTAGGGGTTTCCCTGTTTCTGTACTCGACTTGGTAACTCTCGAGGAGTGGGGCTTTTGACACGATGTCAGATTCACAACATGAAACAGGAAAAAATGCTAGCATGGCAAGCTGAATTTCACTGCTGTTGTCTGGATTCTCCTCATTTTCTGTTGTGCCGAAGTTGCTGTTGTATATTAGCAAATGTATTTAACTGTTGCTCTGATATGATATTGGATAGCACAAGTTTTCCCAGGCTTCGAGCTTGGAACGGCGAGTTAGCACCAACTTTCATTCGATGTGGCGGTCATTTCGTCCCTAGAAGAGCTCCGTGGCCAGGAAGCTATCGCGGTGCGACTATGTGACGGTCGCATCAGATAGAGAAGCAAACGTGAGTGCAAGTGAGAAGGTTTGTTACTTAGGATTGGAGGCTGAAGGGATTAAGCAACGGTCACAATGACAATTGATGTAGCCACGTTGATGTTCAGACAAAAGTTACTTGAATTCACACGTGGGGTGTCAAGGGTCAAAAATAGTTGCGCATTACCAGGGTCGAACTGGCGACCTACAGCTGGATCTCGTCCAGCCTATTAGCGGAGGATACGAAACTGTCGCTCTACCACTGAGCTAAACACGCGCACGACCACTACGTAAAAATGTTGTATATATTTATTACTTATTTCTTCAATTCCAATTTCGGTTCACTCCCGTTGTCACAGTCCATCCGCTTTTTTCTCATTACTACGGCACAAGAGTCACTCTATAGTAGATAGGTATGATGAGGATAGATTCATGGCGACCGCACGAGTGCTTAGACATTAGCTGCGGTGAGATTCTTAGCGCCGCTGCCAGGGATGAAATTTTATTCTTTGTCTGCGACTTGAATAGTTATACTGACATTCATAGAACAAATAGCCCCTTATCGTGTTCGGGCACGCGATTCCTGCATCATGTCGTGATCTCTTCTTTTAGAACAAATGACGCGTGAGTTTAACATAGAGCCCGTGATGCCACCGACACCTCTGGTTACACTTTAGGTGACTGTACGGTACAAATCATCTTTATGTGGGGAGAAGAACTTATGTTTTCTCCGTTGATATAAGCCTGATACCTGGACCACGTTGGTCCGCCGCCTTGAACCATTGCTGGAGTGCAGCGTTCTCGCACAAGCTCGTACGCGCCTGCACCCTTGTGAGCTAGTAGCCTGAGAAATCGTATTTTTCTCCAAAACCAGGGAAGGAGCTGAAAGAAATTATTTTTTTGTATTTGCACCTTCATCACGGGGCGAGCTGCTGCGATCCCTGGTGCAGGAACCGAGTTCTCTCGCATCGTCAGCATGTTATTGCCGTTGTGCAGCCTAATATCCGGCAAAGATGAGTTCGCGTAACACATAGTCACCTTGTTATTGTTTCGCGCTGTATCAATTTTACTATGCGTTTTCCGACCCGTTATCAGTCCATGGCCGCCCGCAGTTGTCCCTAGTGGAGATACGAATACTTGCAACAGTCTGAAGGCTTCTCGTTTAAGGGCTTCAGGTAGCGGTCCGACCCATGATCTGTTAACTTGCCAATCTTTTTTGTTTTTTACTTCCCCTGCCACCTTAGAGTCTATCTATTTGAGCGAGGAGTTTGATACCAACCACACAGTTCGCACGACTTCTCAGTGCTATTACCCCGTGACACGCGACAGTGAATCTCAGCATCCACAGTTTCAGTTCGATCAAATAGGATCATAAGAATAGATGGGATTTGGTTGATTATGCTTCTTTTGCGATGCCGGCTGCACACGCACACCCTCAAGCGCTCCCGTTCTGGCTTGACGGAACATAGATACGTAGGGCGTTATATCCTGCTTTTTTGAAGTGAGCCCAACCTTGTCAAACCCGTATTCTACTGTTCAGAGCCCCATGGATGAAGCTCTGGAGTTACCCAAGAAGCGACGTCGTGGCACAAAGAAGAGCAACACTTCAGCGGAAAGGGATGCTAGTGCTCCTTCTGAACGCAAAACCCGTGGCTCAACTAAAGTAAGCGCGCCCAAGAAGACCAAAAAGCAGTCCAAGAAGTCGAAAAGCTCTGCAAAGGGCCAACAGCCCGATTGGGACGACTCTCCACGCCACGATGAAGACTACTCAGCAGACTCTGACTTGGAGCTCAGTACTCCGTACAGGTCAGAAAGCTCAGATGGAGATGACGACGAATTTGGAGCGAAGTAAGCGTTCTACAGCCAAACAGTACCAGGTTAATTCGGATAGTGCACTTGTCCTGCTTTTCACATCACCATACCGAAATAAGCAGGGTTCTGAGCAACAGTGATATTAGAAAGGAACCATACTGAGCTAAGTTAAATTGTTAATAATTTGTATGGATTAATGTTAAAGGAAAAACTTGCAAACAACAGTCTGGTGGCGTTCCCAACAAAGTTCACTCCCAAACACGAAGAGCACTACATGCAGGTCCTCAGTGCATAAAAAACTGAAATCCCAGGGTGTTAGATTGAATGACGAGTTTCATTCCTTAAACAATAACCTCATAGGATTTCCCGAAGAGCAGCGTAGCCAGGCCAAGATCACGTACAAGAACACCGAGCTGAGCATTCCAAGTTGGAAACTGAAGCTCGAAGTTTCAACCGAGTATATCTCACTGATAGCCCAGGCGTACGCCGAACTTCGAGCGTTCTCATGGCAGCTAAGGCTTGCGCCATTCCCTGTCGAAGCGCTGCTAGTTGCATTGGCAACTCCGCAGGACTCCTCTCTCCGCGACGAGGTGAGCATCTTTCTACCATTATCCCCTGGCTTCAACCCGCGCAGACGAATGCCGACGGAGAGCCGTTCAACAAGCGTCGCTGGTGGCTGCAGGTTCATATCTGCCTGCTGAGGACGCTCGCGTGGCACGACAGCACGAAGCTACGCAGCAAGCGCAAGCTTGACTTCGCAAACTTGGATAGCACAACGTGGAAGGATTTCCTGTGGGAGTTCCTGCGGTACATGCAGCAGGTGAACTGGTGGAGATCCCACGTGACCCATAGGATTGGCGAGAAGCCGATGCTGAGCCTTAGGGCAGCTAAGCCTGCTGCAAAAGCAAACGGAGCAAAGGCGGTTCAAGACTTAGTGCAGCACATGCAGCAGCTGCACAGTGCTGCGAATCTACCCCACAGAATCGGGATGCACGACTACGCAGAACTCAGCCTGATAGAGCGAGCACAAATTCTGACGTTCCTCACCGACATCCTGCTGGACCAGCCGCATGTCATCGATGAGGTCGAACGGCGAGTCAACGCAGGCCGTATGCACGCCGGGAAGGGGGGTGAAGGGGGGGCGTGGCCCAGTGTTTTGTATGCCCCCGAGGAGCTTGCTCAGCGTCGAACAGCTGACAACCAGGGTGAGCTGGCCACCGAGTTTGGGGGCTGCATGCTGTGCCTCCAGGACAGCGGGGAGCTCATCCGCTGCGAATACTGTGACGCTCGGTACCATTTGCTTTGTTTGGGGCTAGACTCAGCCCCGCCGAGCCCTTGGATGTGTCCAGAGTGTGTGATCGGCGGCCGGGGCGAATGTGCAGGTGCGCACAACTCCTTGAGCAAAACTGCACACAAACAACCTCACACCATTCGCCTTTGACTGTCTCACTGGGTTTTGTGGTGGCAGGTGCACGGGTGCCGTTAGCAGCCATGCAGCCGGGGCGCATACCCTTGTATCTGATGCATGGGAACATATTCCGGGTGGCACATCCAGGCCAGTGCTACGTCGAAGAGGACGCCGACATGGTGGACTGCGGCCTCGAATTCCTCCAGGTGGGATCTGCTATGACCCGTCACTAACCCGATGCAAGATCTAAGCACCGTAGTTAATACAAACCTCCGCCGGATAATGCATAACATTAAGTTTAGACGGGGAGTAGAAGCTGCCATTAAGCAGAAACAACCAGCAGCATGAGCAAAAATACATAATGAAAAAACAAGTTACGCGAAACGGTGTTAAATCCGGCGTTGCTCTGAAAATCGTGGGGCGTTGCATGCATCATAATTCCGGCGGAGGTTTGTATTTACTGCGGTACTAGATATTAAAGTATTCCTACAGTACCTAACTTGAAGAACCGGTATCTTAACATAGATCCGCCAACAGCTGTTGGCCTTCAGCTGAGTGGGGTGGTTGATTATCTCGCCTAAAGCAAGTCACATCTCTATGTGGGGTCACTGCCTCACAATATGAGTGTTGCTGAAGTCTGTGTGCAGGGGGACGCCGCTATGGAGGCAATGAAGAACAGCAAGCGGAAGAGTGGGGACACCGGGTGCCATTCAACTGCGCCAGACATGCTGCTCGTCCAGTGCAGCAGCAGAGTGTTGGATGACGGGGGCGCTGAAGCAGAGTGCATAACCGATCCCGCTGTCACCCCTTGGACGTATAGTAATGCGTACAGGTGCGGTGTACGTCCAGATGTGTGGCGCTCTGCTGCCGTTGGGCGTTTTACCCATGGGGTTCGATAAGAGTGTGCAGTTTCTCGTGGCCGGAGGCGTGTGCAGTCCTGGACCGTGCAGTGGATGACAGCCGCAAGCAAAAACGGAGGGGAACTCCCAACGCTGTTGTCCTTGCTGGCATGAGCCTGCCTGCCCCCTTCACCATTCCCCTCCAGATGCCGAAGAGCCATGTGAGGTTCCTGCATCACATACAGGCCCAGGCACGAGCCCAGGCGGGGCTTGCACCAGTGAAGGGTGAAGAACAAGCCACAAGTGCGCCCAAGCTCCCCCGTCTTCTGACAACCGTAGACTGTGTTTCATTTGCGAGTGGCTGTGTTTCAGAGATGGACCCGGACAGGTTGGGGGGGCCACTTGTCCCTGTGAAGGATGCGCTAGCTCACCCGGCTCTCAATCCTCCAGAAGGCCACCTGAGCCAATTGGAGATGCTGAGGCAGTATCTGCTGCAAGTGGAGCACCACCTGTGGGGGGTGCTGGACCGAGGCTGGGCCAGTGCGCCTCCTCTCCTTGTGCAGTGCAAGACCGAATGCGTTGGGTTTGGGACTAGCTTCTGCCGGGGCGGGTGTTTGTGAGGTGTGTGATTGAATCCAGGTGGCATGGACTTTAGGAAGAGATTCCTGTGTAACGCGATGGAAGCCCATACACCACTGTTGCTTGCGCAGCTGTTGTTGGTGCTTGTGGATGCCATCAGGCCCGCTGTCGCTGAGAAGATATTCACAAAAGAGTGGTTCTACATGGACGTCGACCTGTGCCCTGGCGGCTTCGCTATCCTCGACCCGGTGCGCAGTCTCCAGGTTCCAGTTTCCTGTCCACCCTTGAGCTGCCACCCTGTAAACGTGGGTTGTGTTCAGGCGGCTAGGGCAGAGGCGGCGCGCCAGGAAGCTGCAGCAGCAGCAGCCGCAGAGGCGGAGGACATTCCGGAAGCTGCGTACATCGGCCGGACTACTGCGAGAAGTGCGCAGGCCGCTGCGCAGGCTGCGGCAGCCGCAGAGGCAGCTGCTGCTGCTGGGCTAGACTACGCATGCCGAGCAGACACCCGGGTGCGAGACCGGGACCGGGAGAGAGAGCGGCGCAGGCGGCGAGGCCAGGACGAAGATGCCGAGCCGCTGGAGCCGTTCCTGGCAATCCCCTTCGCCGACGACGAGGTGGACGCTGCCCCCCCCACCGGCATGGGGAGCATTGAACCTGGCCCAGAGTTTGGCCGCCTTGTTCATGAAATGTGCCCCGTTGTCCAGGTACTCGTGGCTCAGATCTTGCTTTGCTTTGCGCTTGTCTTTGTAGGTTGTGTTTTCAGGCCAAGGGTGGCGTTGACGCTTGGGGCTGGTTGTAACAGGAGTCAGGGTTTGAGGGCGCAGCCTCCAAGAGGAAGGTTTCCAATAGCAACAAGCGGAAACGTGCCCGGACCAAGCGGCCCACCAAGGCCGCCGTTGCCGCCGCCGTCGCGTCGGCGTCAGCGGAAGGGACGTCAACAGGGCCCACAGGGGCCGCTGCCGTCTCCGCTGCCACCGGCTCAGCTCTATCCCAGCGGCGGAAGTACGCCCCCCCCCCCTTCCCACAGCAGTTCCAACTGTGTGCTGCATTTCTCTTTCGACGTAGGAGGTGGTGTGCTGACACAATGCCAACACCCAGGTACATAATGAATCTGACTGAGGCCAAGTCTATCGGAAAGCGGCCTTCACCACAGTTCACCAACTACTCCTTCTTTAAGTCCCAGGCCGCTCGGCTTCTGCCGCTGGAGCGTCTCCCAGGGCAGCAGGTGCGGCAAGCAGGCCGGCAAGGGGGCCGGGTGCCGATCATCGGCATGGTGTACCCGCGGCAGAATACGGCCCACAGTGCTGTTGCCCGTCTGGCTCTCGCCCCGCTCAAGTGGAAAGGCCTGCTAGAAAATGCAGTCAGTTTGTCTCAGGTACTGTCTGTAGCCCCACTTGCATTGGATGGAGCCGACTCACCCCAACCCACAGCCTCACTGTAGCAACAATCTCATCCGCATTTCTGGTGCGCACCATGCAGGTCAGCATAGCTTTCAGGCACTTTGAAGAGTGCCTGACTCTTGCGGCGTTGGACAAGGCGTGGCTGGAGGAGCCTCAGTACCAGGTGCTGCAGTCTACAGTCTGTACCGAGCGGCGAATGACTGTCGAGCAGGGGCCAGACAGCGAGGCCCCCCGCGTTCGGACTTGGCATTACCTGTGTCACATTCCCATGCAGGGGGACGGCCCCCAGGTGTGGCCCCCACTCACCAATTCTGAACATTCTCAACAATGAAACGACGACAGGAAACAGTGAGATTTGATCGGCGGGTGTGGTTATGGAAAGTGACAATTCCCCCTGGGTGCAGGGTGACCTGAATGAGCAAGCTGCAACTACACTGGACGCCTTGCAGCATGGGCATAAGGTGTGGATGTCAGAGCACGCTCTTCCGCTGGCGTTCATCAAGCAGCAAGAGGAGGCGTCAAGGGGGGCCGATGAGTATCGCAGCGTGCTGAACGGGGAGGCCGATGAGCCACACTGGCTGCTAGGGCCCCCAGGGTCCGGTGGGACCCGCGGCGTCCCCCAGCCGCCGAACCCCCGGCACGTGAAAGGGGTATCCCACCCTGCCAGCCGCACAGCACGCGGTGCGGCGGCCGCCTCCGACGGCGAGGCGGACACCATCCACGGCACCGCCCAAGAGACCATGGCCTCCCGCCGCAGCCGACGCAACGTCGGCCGGAAGACGTACTACGAGGTGGACAACGAAGAGGAGGATCCTGGTGACATGGTCTCTGGTGCAGGGGGGCGTGCCAACGGCACCCCTGCTCCTGCTGCCCCCCCCAGCGAATGGGAGACAACCACCCCCAGCGGTCGACCCCTCCGCAGTGCAGCGCAGTCCCATGCTCCCGTGCCTCACGTAGAAGTACCTGAAGAGTCCGGAAGGAGCCGCCGACGACCCGGCCCCAAGAGTATGCTCTGCTTCTGTGTGCCTATGTGTGATAATATCTGTGTGCTGTTGGTGGAGCACTCAAGTGCGATGTATTTGCAGGGAAGTCAAGCGCGATATTGCCGTGGGTGTCGGCTGCGCTTGCAGCAGTGGAGCAGCTCGCGAAGCTGGACATCGCAGTGGAGTTCCGCCACCCTGTGCCGAAGAGCTTGACATTCTACCACGACGTAATTAAGAAGCCGATGGACCTGGGCACCGTGGCTGGGAAGCTGAGCCGGGGGGTGTACCAGAGCCTCGCAGAGCTGCAGGGCGACATGCAGCGTATCTGGGACAACTGCAGGGAGTTTAACGAACCGGACTCCGAAATAGGGATGGCAGGGGAGAAGCTTTGCGACTTCTGGCGGCGCATCGGCTCCAACGACGCGCTCCTGGCCGCCTCATCGGGCGGTGCGAACGGTGAAGATGACGGCGCCGCCTACGAGGCGACCAACCACAACTCCGCTCAGGTGTGGCAGTCGCCGGCGGGGAACAACCACGTGATGGACGACCACCTCCGCGGGCATGACGCTGCGCCGCAGCAGGATCAGATCCGGGGGCCTGCTCAGCTTAGGTGGGGCGGGTCTGCCATGGCTCCCGCGCAGATTACGGTTGATACAGGCGCCCCCGCTAACGTGCGAAACTACTCTCTGGTGTTCTTTGCTGTTCTTTTGCTCCTGTCAACTCTACGAGATGTAATAGGTTGATTTAATGGTGCAGGTTCCCGCAGCAGTTGATGCGGCGCTGCGCGCGAATCCGACTGGCGCGCCTCGGCCCCGCGCCTCCCTCCCAAACCACCCGCAATCTAACCAGATGATGCAGCAGCAAGCCCAGGCGAACCAGGCGCACCTTTCGTTGATGATGCAGATCATCATGCGGCTCCAGGCAATCCCAGAGGCGGGGCCGTTCTTAGAGCCAGTGCCGCACTCCGTTGAAGGGTACCACGAGCTGATACGGCAGCCCATGGACTTGGGAACCATCACTGCACAGCTGCGACGCGGCGTCTACACCAACGTCCAGCAAGTCCACCAGGATGTCACCCTGATGTTCCAGAACTGCTACACTTTTAACACCGAAGGGTCCGACATCTTCCTGTACGCCCAGCACTTGGAGCACAACTACCGGCTGCTGTGCAAAGAGGCAAACTTCATGTGAGCGGGGACGCCACTGCATTCCTTCGAATTCGATTACAAGATTCGTCGTGCTTCCGCGTGAGAATAACGCGGGGCTAAGCTGTGTGCCTGGCTGAGCGGTACTGTAAGTCGTCAGCGTCCCTGGAGACGGTTCGGAGTGACAAGGTTTTGCATGTGCCTTGTGAGTGCAAGAATCCGGGTTGCAGGCGCTGTCCTGTGCGTTACTTGCTTGTTACCAGAATCCGTTGGCCATTGACACAGCTTCGTGATCCGCTGAGTGATGTATTCGCTGGCATGCACTTTCGCGGGGGGGGATGATGAGTTTTGGGCCCCGGCAAGGTGAACATATGGTTCCTGTATGTGGGCTTTGTCGATGTGCTGCTGGAATGGTGCAGTGCAGGCTCTGTCTCTTGCCGACCTATGGCCTTACCTTGACAGCTGCTACGTAAGGAAACCTGTGTTTTAGTCAAGTTCATTGCCATGCGCTTTCTGCTTCATGTGGTGTCTGGGAGCCTGGCTTTGTTAAAATGATATGCGTGTTGCCTGGGACCAGCTTGGTACAAGTAGTTATAAGTTTGAAATAATGTACCTCATTTTAGTCCTTATCTTACCGTTTCTACTTCACTCTCGCGGCAGCATCATCTCAGGTCTAAGCTTATACGCTGTCCTACAACTGCTGCTCATAACAAACCATCGTCACAGCCTATCGAGCGAGAAACATTGCGAATGCTAACACATGTTGATCAGCGGGTCAACATTACATGCGGGTAGATATTGTCTTCTGAGTGCAAACAGCAACTGCTTGTCCTGCAATAATGCCATGGCCAGGGCCTCCGAAATCCGCTCGCACTTTCCCTGACTTCCCAAACGCTGACAAGATCTTTCCTTGCACCCCACTGACAGCCACGATCTGCTTACCCACGAAAACAGATAAGTCGGAGTCTTTCTTGAACATGTCTTTGATGATGACGTGCCCAGACTTCTCGACCCTGTCTACAGTCCCCTTCCGATACTTGCTCTGCACATCATTTTGCAATGCAAGACATTCCAGAACTGAGAGCCGTATCACACAGATAGCTCAAAGGACATCAAGAGCAAAAAAGTAATGTGTTTCCCAATGTCTGATACGTGAACCTGTCTACCCACAAATCGCGTTGCAACACCAATTTGATGCGTGCAGGCACCTACCAGCCGTGAAGAGCTTGCTTATCGAAATGCCAGTGTTGTGCAGGAGCACACCCGGTACAAAGACAAGCAACTGCGGCTTGTGTCATTGTTGCTGCTAAAAGTATGCACCACGTTGCCATAGAATGATATCCTACATGTCGCACCCGCTTGCTCCATGTCCAAGTCAAGCTTACTCGATATCAGAACACTCCCAATGAGGCCAGCAATCGGCCTGTCAAAGTCAATCAGAGCCCATTCTGGACCGTAGTGTTTTGACCTGCTGTCTGCCCCCAAACCGCTGGCATCCTTACCTCTACCTGCAAAGGGCAACAACCCCGCCTATGCTTAACTGAACGTTAATAAAGAAAGGAAAGATGTGCGCAGATTCCCCCCACCTGGCACTGTTGGCAGCCAGCACAACACAGAAATCTGAAAGCCTTGTAACTAAAATGTATTCTGAATACTCCAGGGTTGGGCAAGTGTGACTCATTCTTTGTGTTGGGATCCACCGATTTGACTAGTTCTGAACAACTCCGCACATCAACAATTTTGACTGTGACATTTTACTGCCACAAGCACCTCAGACGGCCACGAGAAGATGAAGAAGCACCTGCAATGCCATACAGTTCGTCTTGGTACACGTAATCAGGAGAGAAGTCGAATGAGGATGCTACAGCAGGGTTCTTGCCAGAGTACTGGAGCATAGCCTCTGCTAACTGAGCTTGACTGCAGGCCTGACACGAGTTGTCGGGGACTCCAAAGAAGATGCAGCGTGCCATAGTGGTGGTGTGGCCCATTGTAATGTAGACCTTCTGCCTGCTTTTGACTTGTCCTGCAGGACCAGAGACCTGTGTTACGGTGCCAGCTGCCGTTCACAGCTGGCTTTGAATTTTCGCTGGCCTCGCACACACCTGTGTAGAACCTGCAGAGCTGAACGCGGCAGATGCAGCTGTCGAATGTGCTGAGCAGCTTGGGATGGCTAATCCACGCTCTCTCTGTACTGGCTGCATGGAACTTTGACACACAGAGGCCTGCCCTGTCACCTACACCTCTGTGACCACCACATGTCACATAATCTCTTCAAATCACGGCGTGTTCATCCATACGCTCCCACGACAGAGTGGACTAGACTGAAGAATATAACATGCACCCTTTGTCACCAAGCTGTCATTGATTCAGTTGCACAAACTGACTGCAATAGCTAGATCTATGTTGAAAATTGCCGGTTTAGATTAGATGCGCACAGCCTGCAATGGATGTCTGGGCAACGTGGGCTGCAAGAAGAAGCACTGCTTTATGTTTATTGAACCGGAGTAATGATTAGGCAACTAAATGTGCAGTGTGAGCCTGCTGTTGATAGGTTACAACACCACTCTTCCACACAGGTAATTGCTATTACGCATGATTCAATAGAGCTAGAAACACAACAGAATTGTTCCGTAGTAGTAACCTTCTAACGCCCGCTGTCCTTGAAATGTGTGTCTATCCCGAGGATGAGACAAAATTGATCATTCAGTCGGAGAGCCCGCAATGATGCGAACAATGGGAATCGAACCCATGTCTCCACGGCCACAACGTAGAATTCTAACCACTAAACTATGTCCGCTCGTGTGCAACTGAACCGGGACAAAC
>JAULKQ010009800.1:0-12737 GCA_032356285.1 Smithsoniella earleae | reverse complement strand
TGCACGTTTTCCCGCACGAATTGCTTCTGACTGCCCCGGCGCTAATTTGAGTTTCGCTAGACCTAACTTACTGAGTGCAATAAATCTTCAAAGCGTTCTTCAACGGGAAGCTATTATTGCAAAATTAACGATACAGATATAGATAGTTGATATAGAGCTTATTTGTGAAACTTCTCCCTCAAGTCGCCTCCGGAATCTACCGACAGGTGTGTTTGAAATTTGAAACTAGTCAGCATGCGACAACCGCGGCATGAAGGTCGTTCCCAATAGATGTATTATCCCTCGTCATGGAAATTTATTAACATGGTTAATAATATTCTCAAACCGGGCGCTGGTTGTCTGGGGACTTTTGATTAGTGCGCAATGTGTCACAGAACAAGGAGTATGTTTTTGAACGACGGCACAACCTTCTTGTAGCTACTCGGACTGTGCACGCATCCGAACATCATGAAACATACTCACATGACGAATCTAGGTTGTCATGTTTCAACATTTCAACTGATCTCAGAGTAGGGGCGTGCGCAAGGAACACGGTTGAGATTTCTCGAATTCTCATTCATGTGACAAATTATAGTAGTGACTAACTACTGTAAATGATCGATTTCAAGCTGTGCTAGCGAATGTTCGTGCACCTTTTAACTAAGTTGCCAAGTGAGAATTATACGAGACAAGTGCTTTTTGAGCTTAATGATACTCGTTTGGAATTACAGGCTTACACGTGCGCACATAGAGACGATGTTGATGAACATTGTGCACATTTCAATGAGTTGACAAGGGAGGGAGGAAAAGTCGTGTTACATACGACGCGTGGCAACGAACAGTCAAACAACGTAAAGACAATAACCTGGGCATGGGCTACACTCTGTTACTTGTCATAATTCTCATTGGTGTTTAGCCGCATACATTATGCGTTGGAGTACATCGATTTGTCTATCTTACTCAGCTCTGGTAGAGGTTCAATCCCAACATCAAATCTCGTCTGAACATCATTTAGAATCTCCGTTTCTTCTTTACTTGCAACCAACGTTATCGCTATTCCCCGAGTACCGAATCGACCTACAAACGTCAAAATGGTCAACATGATCTTGGTGATATGACCTGGTAATAAGTACGGACTAAGGTTGGTACAATTTTGTTACCAAGGAATCCACACCTGCCCTCCCAACGCGGTGTAGGTAAGTATCGACACCACTGCCCTTCTCAGCTGTAGTTTCAGGCATGTCATAGTTTATCACGACATTTACTCGCTCCACGTCTACTCCTCGGGATACGAGATCCGTGGAGACAAGAATCCTTGCTTCATTCGGCTGCTCCTTGAACTTCCGCATTATTTCCTGGCGTTGGGGCATACGCATAGATCCGGTTATAACTTCACATGGAAATCTTGCTTCTTTCAGAACAGCTCCGAGAGCGTTGGCGCGAGCTGTGCTTTTCACGAATATGATCACTTGGTTAAAGTCAAGGTTGTCTAGCAGCTCGACGAGATGGCGTGACTTGTCACTTTCGTTCACCACCAAGTAGTGTTGAACCAACCCTTCCAAGACCAGCTTCGATTCCTCAATTTTCCTCTCCGCTGGCTGCACAAATCACTCACTTTAGGTCGGAACGATTCACTTTGTTTCAAAAAGCCAGAACTGGCGACAGAATAATGTAATCCACGTGTTGAAGGATCATTGCCAGGGTCATGGCCACTGTGTCGATGCATCAGACATCCAAGGAAGAAAGACTGCACTAGCTCTCAAGCCGCGCGAGGCGAGAGCTCTAGGCGGGCCTGCGAACTTTGAGAAACGCCCTAACTGGAATCTTCATCATCAGCATCGACACTGTACTAAACTCGTGGGAACATTGAGTTTGTTGCATGCCTTGAAACACACTCACATCGGCGATTCCGAATGATCAAGGTTCAGAACTCATCCCAAATATGGATAACCCCACAAAGACATGTACGCCGTAGCTGCCTCCGGGTGGACGAGAGGTAGGTTTGTGAAAGCGAGGTTAGCGGCACATGTTTGTGGACGAACACTCCCCAGCATGGCATGAATGCCATCGGTTGCGCGTCTTGGTAACGAAAAACAGAATACACAGCTAGCTCTTGAGAAATCTCGAGGCATCAGCGGGTTGCAGATTTGAAGTGGTAAGCTTCCACAAGCTTCAGTAGCATGCCAGAGGATGAAGATGGACAACTAAGTTAGGCTGCTTGTCAGTCAGCATTCGACGAGACGGCGATCGCACTCGATCCATAAATTTGCGGACGATACTGCGAATATCTTCAGGCATTGTTGCGGAAAACATCATGACTTGCTTCTTGCGTGGGCACTTGATGAAGATGGACTGGATGTCCTTACGCATATCTGCATAATGATACGACTGTAATTCATTTTGTCCACGATCACAATCAACGTGTGCAAAGATTTCATCAGTGTACAAGAAACTTACCAGCTTGGTCAAGGACTTTATCGCACTCGTCCACCACAAAATACTTGATGTTGTCCAATGCCAGCTTCCCTTTTCTTGACAGATCCAGTAACCGTCCAGGAGTACCAATCGCAATGTGCGGTCGTTTAGTCTCGTCATCTAGCAAGTCCATGTGTGTTTTTAGGGCAATTCCTCCGACAAACATGCCGATACGAACTTGAGGTTCCGAATATTTGCTGAATCGCTTGAACTCAGCCTCAATCTACATCACGCTGGAACGATCAACTACCAAACGGACTTAGGTTACATCGTAAAAAATTTATCCAGGAAATGAGTTAAAGTTGATGAAGATGCTCACCTGTTGTGCAAGTTCTCGTGTGTGAGCGATTACTAGTGCAGATATTTTGCCCTGTTGTGGCTCGAGCTGATGCAACACTCCAAGGACGAAAACGGCCGTTTTTCCCATGCCAGACTTTGCCTGGCCCATAACATCTTGACCTTGTAGAACCATTGGAATGCACTGTTGTTGAACTGCACGCAGACAGTGTTGCTTGAGGCGGCGCTAACTAGGAGCGACAAACTAGCTGATCAAGGCACAACAATGATTCGGGGATCGAGTGTTGCATACTTTCGCTAGGATGTTCAAATCCTGAGTCCTGGATTGCTCGCAAGAGCTCGCGCTTCAGTTGCATGTCATCGAAACTTACAGAGTGGATACCCACATAGCCTTTGTTGGCTCCACTGTCGATATCACCTACTTGCTGCTCTTCTTCGAGCTCCTCGTACTCCTCAAGTTCAGGCTCCTCTGCCATTGTATTGAAATGGTTAGAGTAACTTGACCAGCGCTCACTGTCACCAAGATCCAGTGTGGAAGTTGTATGTGAATGAGCAAAGACATCTGCTTGTCAGAGCGGTGTTGAGGGGCTTAAATACACTTCGGGATCTGGTACAGGACGGTGAAACATGGCTCATGAGACTTTTTCGTTTACCGATTTGGAATTCCCCTAGAAAGTCGTGACTTCATGCATGTGCAGCAAGCAACAATTAGTACGCACAACTCAGTTCAGTTGTCACCGCACCTCTCACTTAGCGCCAAAAAGAGTGCTCAGTAGCAGTTTATTATATCAAAGGGTAAATGACAGCTTTGCGGAAATTGTTGTAGCTCCTGTGCGCACCACTCGCAATGCACGGTCCAAAACTCCGTGCAGTGTCCAAAGGATCTAGACATGCTTGGAAATTTTGCAAGGGGGATGAAGTTATTATTTCACGAGGAAATTCAAAAGGTCGCGTGGCCACAATCACCCGCGTTGTCCGCAATGGTCTAACAGCGTCCAGTCAGCACAGGTTTTCGACATACAAGAAGATTAAACGCCACGAAAGAAATCCCAGAGTATACTTAGATGGGAATGTTAACCAAGTGTGCTCTTGGACAGCACGAAACACTTCCAAATGATTGAACGCGCCCTGGACAATCTGTTCAACTCGTTGAGCGAACTGCAGGGATACCGGTCTCTGCGTGGTGGAAGGAGACAGCTTGTTGATAGGCCAGTGCACATCTCAAACATTGCACATGTAGTCCAGAAAGATGGTAAGCACAAAGCAGTGAGGACGGAAATACAGCCCTTGGAAGACCGCACTCGTGTATGCACTACATTACAAACTTCTCTCGTTCAGCTTTGCATGTAGCTTTCACTGAGAGAGCGCACTATGAACGAATTTGACGAGTTTATTTCTAACCAAACTTTTGATATTGGATGTCTTGGTTTTAACTGTGTCCTTATTCATACAGGTAAGAGCACCCAAGTCTGATCCGCTCACTCCTGTCCCGACTGCGTGGAAACGAAAGACGAGGTTTAAAGGTACTGTCAACTATTTGCTCATTTTTCACTGCAGCATTGGGTAAGGTCACTTTGCAAGTTACTGGAAAGTGAGAGTCGTCTTGCATGCAGTGGTTCAAGGACCAAAGTTTTCAACAGCAGATGTGGCCCACCAAGTAACCTACGCTCCGCTGTTGCAACAACAGCTAGATACAGCATCTAGGGCTGTAGAAAGCATGAGTACGGCAGGTCCTGGTATTAATATTAGGGAGTACACGACATCTGCCCATGGCTCTGTGTCAATGAACACTCCCCGAATACAGTTGCCTGGTGGCTTGTACTCCAGATCAGGATTTTGCACGTTTGCGTCTTTTCCGCTTCTTGCATGTCGATGGTAATGGCTGCATTACAGTACTAACACCTGGGAAGGTGAAATCTAGTGTTGTGCACCACATGGAATTCTTAGCGTACCATGTTTCAATCTGTGGAGCCTCCACAATTTTGCGTGCGATCTTTTTAGGGGTTCAGTAGTGTGGTAAAAATCAAACAAAGTTTTTTTTCGTACTGTAATTTCCATCCCTGACTACGTTTGTGAGATTGCTGTCAACACTATTCAATTGGGTTCTCAACGAGGTAAGAAACAAGATCAATACCCGCCAGAGTTCTAGCAATGTGCATAGGATGACCTTGGGTTGCTCACAAGGTGTATACAGTTTCCATGGTATCGCATCGCATGACTGACAACGATTTTAGAGTCTTCCGTTGTCGTCATCCTCGGCTTCTCTCGAGTGAACATGCCTGAGAGCTTCGCAAATAATGCACTCGGTTGGTACCTGTTGTGGCAAACAATCAGAAACATATAGATTCACACTGTCCCAAACACACTGGTGAAACTACTGTCTGTTCGATGTGTCTCGAGATAGTAGAGTTTGGGTTCGTCCAGAGATTATTTACTCCAGTTGCATAAGAAACCTGCCTCAAGTTACTTCCAATATTGTCAAGATTAGCAAGTTCAGATGTCAAAGAGTACTACTAAGTGTATACACGTGTAAATAGGCAGTCCGGGGAGGACATGGTGACATGACGCCATGGTCAACTGCCACTAGAAATATCTTTCAAACAGCGCCAGTTGCTTTTCAAATCATTCGCTGTGTTTGTTTGGCCGAATTATAAGCGACGGGATCGAGATGAATAGTCTCAGTCGTTCACTCGCAATGGATATACTTGCTTCCTCGACACACTACCACCTTGTTATCACAATACACGAACATTACTCAAACTCCAAAACGAGCCGCAGAATATCCGAACACAGCAAACGTGACACATTTTACACACCATGACTGCCAAAGGTTCCAAATGTCTTGTTTTCAACAGTAAATTTTGTTGAGTCAAAAGAATTGGCAGAATTTGTTTTAGCAGGTGGGTTTTCAGAGAGGCGTGAACATGAGTTTGCATGGCAAATAAACTAAATGGGGTAACAGAACAGCATCACAAGTTTGGATATGAATTTGTATGAGGCTTGGATGATTTGCTCAGAGAGCCAGAACGCTGATTCCATATCTGGAGGCTTAGGGCAAGCATCATGACAGGCTTGCCAACATATGTTCTCACAGAAATTATTTTAGGTTCAATCTCAACAGGAGAAGCTTCATTGCATGAGTTTTCTTAACAAGTACTCATTGACAGGTGGATTTTGCAACACATGACTTGTATTACTCCCCAAGTGTTGATCATTATGTGTGGATTCTGTGCTCTATGAAAGTACCGTCAACATCCGATTTGTCAAAGCTCAAAGGGCACATATCAAAAGGCTTAAGTCTCTGAGAAAGTCAACAAACTCAAAGGACTTAATGGAGTAATGTATGGCAATTTGTGATGTTGAAGCTACTTCAAGTTCAAGTTGATGAGAAACTCAAGGAACCAGGCTTCAACAAATCAAATGTTGACTGTAACTTCAGAGCAATCTGGAATATTCAATGGGGGAAAAGCATTTATGGCAACTCTGCACTGCTTTTGAAGTGAATTCTTGCCTCGATCATACACTTGTAGCAAAAGATCACAAACTATCGCTGCGCCATGTTTGAATTTGCAGGAGCTGCTGGTTCTCTGCAGAAGAACATGCAGTGAGATGCCACATTACCCCTGTGTACAAAGGAACAACTAAGTGAGATAATAGACAAACGGAGGAGTCTACAGTTCAACATTTTATAAATCTTGATCGATGCTGTTGTTAGATTATATGTGACATGCAATGAAAAACATGTTTTTCATAATCAGAAGTATGCAGAGTGTGGCAGAAGAATGTGGAAGTCTGTGGGACTGTATGGAACACTCTGGAGGAATGTAGATGAGTGCGGTGTTGTGTAGATGTGTGTAGAAGTCTCCGGACAGGATCTAGAATCATCTGCTGTATGTATTGGCACGATTATTGGCAAGCACAGTGCAATGATGAACTAATAACAGAGTGACAGTATTGAACAGCTGATCTGTAGGTCTTTGTGACAATTTCTACTGCAAATCTGTGTGACACTAGCCTACTTGTGGTTTGACAGTGAATTTGTTTCCCGACTTAGTGTTAGATTGCTGTGTGGAAAAGAACAAGGTGGCTAGGGATTTAAAGATTAAAGTTGTGAGTGGCAGACCTCCATTTCCTGAAAAATGTTAAAGTCTTTGAACATCATCTTCTTGGACTGATTGAAGGGCAGATTTCTCCTAATGGATGTGTGTGCATTCAGTGTGACTAGAGAGCTCTCTGTTAGCTCATGGTATCAGCTTGTTGACATGGTTTGAAAGCCTATGTTGTCACACATGCAGTCAGAAGTGTGGAGAAGTTTGACAGGTGCACTCTGCTGCATGTACTTACCAATGGTACTGAATCTTGTCGCAGTACTGTTGATTGTTTTGACAAAAGAATTTTCGGCAAGTGATTTCTTTTTTTGTATCTGATTGGTAAAGAAAGTTATGAGTGTTGGTGATGCACAGAACTAACGAGGCTTCCATGTCCCTGTTGTTATTCAATCTTGATTTGTGAGATTTACAATCCGACCGACCTAGGCATGCTCTGAGCTTATGCTTATATGTACTTCATAACTCAGAACTAGGCCACTACAAATCCGTAACGTGCATACACTTGCTTGTGCTTCTGTGTCTAGACTCTTCCACCACGTTCTAGTAACATGATGAGAATATCAGCTTGGAGACTTCTTGTAACTCTCGATCTAGAAGCGTCTATACTTGGATTCTAGACTCTTCCAGTCGTGATCTACTCACATCACTCCCCCTGGATCGCGACTCATTTATATTGCTTCTTCCTTAAACAGTTCGACATCTACATAGATGTCGGTATACCAAGCCCATTCTTCTGCAATGCTCCAAGTGACTTGGTCTCGATAAAGCTTTCTTTAGTACATCAGCTGTCATCTCCTGTGTTGGACAATATTAATGTGATACTTTGATTTCTCCACGTGCAACCCTTTCCTTGATAAAATGGTGACAAACATCAATATGCTTCGCCCTTTGATGCGCTGAAGAATTCTGGATTAGTGCAATAGCTCCTTGATTGTCCACCTTCTTTATCGTTCCTTCAACTAGGGCTGCCTCATCAAACCAAGCAAGCAATTTCCTGAACCACAACGCTTCTTTCGCAGCCATGGAAGCAGCCATGTATTCTGCTTCCATTGTTGAGTGTGCCACTGTTGGCAAGAGTTTAGATGCCCAACTGACTGCTCCCCCTGCTAATGTAAACAAGTAGCCTGCTGTACTTCTTCTGGTATCGATATCATCACAGTAACCAGCGTCGCTGTAACCTTCAAATCACATCCTGTTTGAGCTTCCATCATAGACAATGCCTTTCACAGATGTCTTCTGCAGATAGCGTAAGAGCCATTTCATTTGCTGCCAGTGATCTTCATGTGGGTTACCCATGAATCTTGCAAACACGCCAACTGCATAGGATATGTCTGGCCTTGTGCAATTGGCCAAATACATCAACATGCCCAATGTTTCTGCGTACTTCCCAGTGCTTTAAAGAACAGAGCTCCCGGTACGGCTTTATTTGGAGTTAACTTGCATTGGAATATCCTTTCCTGCTGCACTGATCATTCCGGTTTTCTCCAGTATAGATTGAATATATTTCTTCTGCGATAGAATAACTTGTTTCTTCTTTCTGTGCCGGGTAATTTCTAGATTCAAGAACTTCTTCGCTGTTCCCAATTTTCTGATGCTGAATTCCTTCTCGATAGATCCAATGACTTTTTGGATACCGGTTTGATCTCCAACAATGAGACCATCATCAACATAGATGAGTAACCACGTCACTTCTGTACCTTCTTTACGCATGAACAAAGATGCATCTGCATGAGATGCGGCAAAGCCATGAGATTCCAAAACACTTTTCAGCTTTAAGTTCCACACCCGTGCAGCCTGCTTTAGCCCATAGATTGCCCTTTTCAATCTAAAAACTTTATTACCAAAGTTAAATCCTGGTGGAGCTTCCATGTAGATTTCTTCATGTAACGGGCCATTGAGAAATGCTGTTTTGACATCAATTTGTTCGATGTCTAAGTCTTTTTCCGCTGCTAATGCCAATAGCGCCCTCAGTGTTGCATGTCTGGCTACAGGTGCAAACACTTCATCATAGTCTACACCTTTTGTCTGTGTAAAGCCTTTAGCAACTAATCTTGCTTTATATCTCTCAATAAATCCTTCTGCAGTCCTCTTCCGCTTCAACACCCACTTATTTTTGAGTGGTTTCACATTAGACGGCCTCTCTGTAACTTCAAAAACGCCCAGCTCTTGTAGTGACTGCATCTCCTCACTAGCCGCCTGTCGCCACAATTCACCATCCGCCTGGCTCAATGCATCTTCAAGGCTATGTGGCTCGTCTGGCAAATCATCATTAGCCAGCAATGCATAGCAATTCTTTAGTCTTTTCGAAGGCTCCCGTAGTCGTGGTGGAAGTGTACGCTTCTCCGCGTCCGATGCTGTTCTAAGCACTTCATGATCATGCAAATCGGTCATATTCGAATCATCAACGCGTGTTCCTTTTTCTTCACGATCAACATCTGCCTCCCGCAACTCATTTCCTTCTATTGAATCGTCATCGTCTGAATCCTCTCCCGGATCCGCTGTGAAGTCTTCTTCGACAAATTTCACATCGTTCCTAATAACCAACTTACCAGAATCTAAGAGTACCCTCCACGCTTTCGTACCGGACTCATATCCTAAGAAAATGCCTTTCTCACTCCGATCTCCTAACTTTGTCCGATGGATAGGTGGTTTTTGGCAATACACCGTACACCCGAACACTCTCAGGTCTTTCACACAGGGCTTCTCACCAAAGAACAGCTCATAGGGGGTTACCTTCAGATGTAGCCTGGGACTTAAATTGTATATCTTCACCGCTGTCAAATAAGCTTCTGCCCAATACCGCTTTGAAACTCTTGACTCCACTAGCATTGCCCGGGCTCTCTCCGTGATTGTTCTATTAAACCTTTCAGCCCTGCCATTTTGCTCTGGGCTGTAGGCCACACTTTTCTCGTGCAGTATCCCTTGACTATAGCTCCAGTGTGAAAAGTCCATAAACTCTCCACCCCGATCTGATCTTACCCTACAAAGCCGCTTTCCCACTTGCCTTTCCCATCCAAGTAAGATGCTCTTCAGCTCATCAGAAGCATCACTTTTGTGGCTCAAAGGCTTCACAGTGGCATATCCACTGTGGTCATCTATCGCTGTGAGCAAGAATCTATTACCGCCCGCTGAAGTAGGTGTAAAAGGTCCCATGAGATCTGTGTGTACAAGCTGCAGCACGTCCTTCGCTCTAGATAAAGAAACCCGATGTGTCTCTGCCGAATGTTTTGATCTTATACACGTGTCACAGATGTTTTTCGCCATGCTCTCCACTGCCTTCACCTCAACATCAAGTCCTGTTACTATATCTTGCTTCGCCATGTGTGCCAGTGTACTGTAGCTTAAGTGTCCAAACCTCCTATGCCATAGCTGTGCCTTCTTTGCTTGTTTGTCATATTCCGAGACCAGGATCGATCCCGTTAACGATACCGGAATCGAGGTTGTCAATGCTTTTGCATTCGTTCGGATATCTTCAAAGAAACACTTTAACGTGAACAGCCTCCCAGTGCATTGAGCTACTCCGACTGTTGAATTTCCCTTTTTCAGTGTCATCTCTTTCTTCTTGCTACATGTCATGATATCAATGCCTTTTTGCATTGCTGCCGGGGTAGAAAATAGGTTGTACGGAGCCTGGGGAATAACCCAAACATCAGAAAGTGTGATGTTCACCCTTTTTTGTCCCACTATAGTGCTCATTTTGACATCACAGCTTCCTAATGCATGCATAACAGACCCATCTCCTATCTTAACAGACCCTCTTCTGCTTTCTTGAAAATTCATAGCTGCTCTGGTATCACATATAATATGGTGGGTAGCACCTGAATCAACTACCCAATCGATGCTCTGGAGTTTCTCAGAGCCGTCTTGAACGCTCAAATTCTTCATGAGCTCTTCGGTTGCTGATATCTGCTGATCCTCAGCACTTGCACTTGCTGTGAGAACTGCCGTCATTGCTACTTCTTCACATAGATGCCGCTGTCTTCCTTTCTCTCGGTGTGGGCAATTCCTCTTGATATGCCCTTCTTCTCCACACCAGTAACAAAAGAACTTCTTTCCAGACTTCCACTTTGGCGCTCTACTGGTCCCAATTCTCTTCTTGGCTGCAGTTAGTGCCATTGCCTCTTCTTCAGTCTTCCAGCCTATCCTCTGCTCTGCCATCTTCAGGTGTGTAATGAGTGCACTCGTCATCATTTCTTCCCGATGTATGAGTATTTCTACCACTCCACTGAAAGCTTTTGGCAATCCCTGGAGTATTCTTCTACAGATACTATCCTCATCAACTTGTACTCCGATACTGATCAGCTCCTGCTGTAACTTTGAAGCTCTTCCGCAGTAGGCAGTTATACTTTCGTTCCGCTGCATCTTCAAATGTATCAATTGATCTTCCAAGTGCATCTTCTGAGCCTTAAGATCTGTCTTGTTGATAGACTCAAGACGCGTCCATGCATCCTTCGCCGAAATTGTTCCTTTCAGGTAAGGTAACATATCCAAGCCAACACGACTCCTGATCAGGGCTAGTGCCTTCAAGTCGTTATCCTTGACTTGCGGATTACTCAGGTCAACATCGTCGCGGATGTACGCATGCAAGCTCTTCATTATCAGCTTGTCTTCCATTCTCGTACACCATTCCCAATAGTTGTTCGTTGACAACGCCGGAATTTCATAGCTATCTCCGCCCATGTTGAGTTTACGTAACTTCCGTAACTACCTTCCAATCACACTCACCAAGTCAACTTTCCGATCGTGCGCGCTCAGCACGATAGACCCATAACCTGTTGTTATTCAATCTTGATTTGTGAGATTTACAATTTTACCTACCTAAGCATGCTCTGAGCTTAAGCTTATATGTACTTCATTACTCAGAACTAGGCCACTACAAATCCGTAACGTGCATACACTTGCATGTTCTTCTGTGTCTAGAGTCTTCCACCACGTTCTAGTAACATGATGAGAATATCAGCTTGGAGACTTCTGGTAACTCTTGATCTAGAAGCGTCTATACTTGAATTCTAGATTCTTCCAGTCGTGATCTACTCACAACACTCCCCCTGGATCGCGACTCAATTTATATTGCTTTCTTCCTGAAACAGTTCGACATCTACCAAGCCCATTCTTCTGCAATGCTCCAAGTGACTAGGTCTTGGTAAAGCTTTCGTTAGTATATCAGCTGTCATCTCTTGTGTTGGACAGTATGATACTTTGATTTCTCCGCGTGCAACTCTTTCCCTGATAAAATGATGGCAAACATCAATATGCTTCGCCCTTTGATGCGCTGTGGGATTCTTGATTAATGCAATAGCTCCTTGATTGTCCACCTTCATTACCGTTCCTTCAACTAGGGCTGCCTCATCAAACCAAGCAAGCAATTTCCTCAACCACAACGCTTCTTTCGCAGCCATGGAAGCAGCCATATATTCTGCTTCCATTGTTGAGTGTGCCACTGTTGGCAAAAGTTTAGATGCCCAACTGACAGCTCCCCCTGCTAATGTAAACAAGTACCCTGCTGTACTTCTTCTGGTATCGATATCATCACAGTAACCAGCATCGCTGTAACCTTCAAATCGCATCCCGTTTGAGCTTCCATCATAGACAATGCCTTTCATAGATGTCTTCTGCAGATATCGTAAGAGCCATTTCATTTGCTGCCAGTGATCTTCATGTGGGTTACCCATGAACCTTGCAAACACGCCAACTGCATAGGATATGTCTGGCCTTGTGCAATTGGCCAAATACATCAACATGCCCAGTGTTTCTGCGTACTTCCCAGTGCTTTCTAGAACAGAGCTCCCAGTACGGCTTAATTTGGAGTTAACTTGCATTGGAATATCCTTTCCTGCTGCACTGATCATTCCGGTTTTCTCCAGTATAGATTGAATA
>JAULKQ010009789.1:0-12738 GCA_032356285.1 Smithsoniella earleae | reverse complement strand
AGTTCCAGCAAAACATAGAAGAGCGTGTGAAATTCTAGGTTTAATGTGGTCAGTCCCACAACAGGGGGAGTGTCATGACATAAGTTCTAGAAGCTTCTGCATGTGTTGATTGTTCTGAGTGGTTAGCTTTGGATACCTCTGATGTGTTAGTTGCCCTAGGCATATAAAGCGTGTGCAATGAAGAATGAGTGGATTTTATTTTGTTGATAAGGCGTGTGTCTTATCAACCAGTCACTAGGACTGCAATCTGTAAATCCCACACTCAAAAGTTATCACTTTTCAGCTGCATCACCACGAGTAATCACAATTCCTGATCCACTTCTGGAATCAGAATCACAATATGTCAGCTCTGTTGAACACATCTACTATACACAAATGTAACAACCTCGTCCGATGATTCAGGATGATTGCACCATCTGTTTAGCATGACATTGTCTGATGGTTCACAAATCCCAACAATGTTGAATGATGGAAAAGTACCAACCCCTGTCGGGTTTAGTTGTCAGAGATCTTACATTGTCGGTCTTATAGTTTACTCTCGAGTGACCTCGTACGCACTCTCAACAATTGTGTTGAAACTGTTGCAGCAGCCCCTCGTGTTGAAAACTTACGAATTAGAAACGGGCCTCTGGCGTCCAGTTGAACACTCCAATTGACACCTCCATGGTGCTCTATTAAGAGTGTTCAAGATATTTGATACACCTTTAGCCTGGTCGGGGTTTCACTGCGCGCATCCTTGAACCTGAAAACACGCGTTGTTGCATAGAGCCGCAGTCCCAGATAGTTGAAGGGTCAAACAGAGATTCATGTTTCGGGGAACTTCTTGTAGTTAATCTCATATCCTAGCGCGAGTGACGTTCAACGTTGTGTGGCAAACTATCCATTGTGCGAGTCGAATCCAGAACAATTTTGACGCAAATTCTCATCCATGAGGAACCCGAACCTCCGTCACATGAACTTCTCTGATGGTTTGATTGATTTAGTAACAGATATGGTCCGGCGTTGCCTTCACATGACGCCCCTTATCACTTAAAATCCCAAACCCTATGCCAGTTCATTGCTGAAGGAGCGGGAAAATGCTTCAGGTTTTTTCCTGCCAGTTCAGACTGTGAATGCAGAGTCTGATCACATGATGTTTCAACACAATGCTGCGCACGTGGCGCATGTGCTGTCCATACACGTGACGAGTTCCGAGGAGATGCATGTACTGGTGTCAATCTGTGATTGATCTGGGCCGTTGAATATCCGCTTCAACCAAGCACACGCGAATAATAATTGCACTGCCATTCAGTTGATTGTCGTCTAGTGAGCGTATTTTTTGCGGGACAATTAGTTATGTTGGACCATTGCACTGCACGGCTGCAACATGAACATATGCATGAACGGGGAATGTAACGTTCATTTACAGACTGTACTGGGCAGAAAATGCTATCCGTGTTTCCATTGTTCGTCAGCACAAGAGGGGACCAAAGATAAAGGCGCATCAGTTTAGTATCCGATTCTGCTAGAGCGTCTTCTACCGCTTCAGACAATTGATCAAGCCGCTTATTCAAGATCACTTCGATTGTGCATGCATTTATCGCGAGTTCTCATGCTCGCAAGCCACATGTGGGCACCGCGAACATGCACTGCTGTGATCAGGTACGCAAATTCTCACGGCATGCTGCATCGATTGCTCCTTTAATAGTGAGCACAGTCTATTGAATGGTTGTAAATTTCCTGAATAATTTACCCGAGTCGCAGAGAAAGGCCGTCTTCTCTTGACACCTCGATCTATCAACATGTCATTTCGCTCAGCTGTCTCCGAGCGAGTCGGGACCTGTAGACATTCTTGCACTATAGTAATCAGGCAGAAACGTTTACTTCTATGTGTCAGTAGGAAGGCGCGTTTTCACAGGTGTGGACTTGACACTGGATACGTTGAGTTCTTCTACACCCAGATGTTACCAAGCATGCCCACGGTCGGTGTGCAGCGCAATAAGTCATCTTCATGTGTCAATAAGGACTAGAAAATGCAAATAGTTTCCCATGTCCTTTTTAAGCACTGTACAGAAGTGTCATACGCGCTTATGCTTGTAGAGTTGTCGGTGGTGTACGAGAGAAAGCCGAGTCACACACGTGTTTCAGAAAGTGATGGATGTATAGGCACGTTTGTGTGACATTTCGAGTACGATTGATGTGAATTATCGAAGAAGTAATTGCTACGCTCCCGAAATGAGGTCTCTGTATCAGTCTACATCTTGACATGGTGACAAAGATTCAAGTGAGCCCCACAACTCGGGTATTCTTAACTCGACGAAAGAATGAGGGCTGTGCTACGCAGGGCCTGCGAAACGTTCGCAATTGCCTCGTCAAAAGCACCACCTGTTGCCCGGCAATCCCAACAGCCTGAGCCCAAGCAGCCAAGCTTTGATGCACAAGTAGATGTTGAAAAGCTCCTTCACAGCTTCTTTGATGCATTTAATAAAAGAAGCCTTCAGCAAATGGCAGATGCGATATCTGACGACTGTGAGCACTGTAACCTAGCCTTTCCAACGCCCGCAAGAGGTAAGGCTGGTGTTGTAGCATTCTATAAGAATTTCATGGACTCAGTTCCGCGTCACGCAAAATTCGAAATTGAGGATACAACTGGCGCTAACCACGTCGGTAAGACTGTTGGTGTAATCTGGTACGAAAGAACCGCTGTGGAGCAGAAATAGTTGCCCAGTTCAAGAGCCATGAAAACGACAGCTAAAAATACTCTGCAGGCATCTCCAAATTCACGGGACCGTCGTTCCTAACTCTTCAGGGATATCCTTTTTTCGATTCAACACATCGAACCGCATCTGTTACGTTCGAGAATCACCGGAGCATTTCGCTAAAGTAGCTGACCTGGCATTGCCAACTTTGTCGATCATCTCTCCTATCTTGAATATTGCGCAGCCATTGCTAAGTGGTAATAGCGAAGCTGGAAGCGGTGAAGCACGCGCCCTAGCTACGGGGCACAACCCATCTTATAGCTCCTCTACTCTTCCGAAAGCCCACTATGCCGAAGGGACAGAGAGTGGTGCTCCGACGTTACTGCCGACTCCAAGTGCTGTAGCATCAGAGGCCCGTCGTGCCGCCAGTAGGCATCTTGCTGGATTCATAATCAATTCCATTACGAGAACTAACCCACCGCCTGCGTCCTCAAAAGGAACGCCGAAAAGCTCACACCCTGTTTCTCCTCAGACGCAAACAGTCGAAACAAATGCGAATTCAGGGCAGTCCCTTTCCCATGCAACACCTGGCACTGTCCGAAGAAGCGAGTCCCAGAGCCGAACTCAGGTGCAAGGACGGACGAATGCTCCGTTCAGTGAAAACCTTGATGATTCATATGCCACTAAATCTACTAAAGGAGCTGCGAACCGTGTACCGAGCAGCAACGACACCTCTCAGTCGTCCATTTCCATGCCGCTGGCCGGCACGTGGAAAAAGGACTTCCAACTTTCGGAAAGGTCCACGTATGAAGAAATGCTTGAGCTCATGGGTGTAAGAGGTATACAAAAAGCCACAGCCATGGGACTTGAAGGCTTGGAGGTGCAACTAGACGAAAGTTCAGGACGCTTTGAGACATTCTTTCTCACTCCAGTTCCCTTCTTCAGAGTTCGAGAAACATACGATTTAAACGGGCAGTCAACCACGATGGGCAGACGAGACTTGCGCTCCGGAGATCAGGTGGGCTTGGCAAGCCGAAAGGGTGACAAAGTCGTTACACAGCTGGAGTGGGGACCAAGGCACCCTGGAAAAGGCTCTGAAGAGTTCTGGGTAGACGCAAGTGATCGGCTTTTTGTCAAGAGCACAATTACCGTGGACAACCAGTCCAAATCAACGACTCAGGTGCGGAAACCTTGAACTTGTGTCAATTAACATTGCCTTGGCGTGTTTCATTTAGACAGTGTATAGCTCGCCCTAGATGAACACATCTCGAGACAGTATTGTTAAACGTGAAATAGAACCTACTGTGGACATCTGTTAAAACTGTTCATAGGGATGACGTGTAGTCAAAACGCCTCATACTCCATGCCACCTATTCTTCTTGAATCTATGATGTAGTTCCTGTGGCCACGCAGGTATGCATATTTCAACGTCTCCTGGTCTGTTACTCTACTTTCACTATGCAGGTGTACACCCGAGAAAGTGGCAAGATTGATAGTAGATACTATTCGCAGAAGGAAACAATACCGTTCGGTATAGATGCAAACTCACTATCGGCCGATATGTTGAGACACGTTTTGAAACGTTGACTGTAGTCAATCTGCTGGTTCTATCGACAGAAAACGCTTTGGAGAGTCTAGTCTTCCAATACTCTCAAAACCAATCGCTCGTCCTCTTCTGAGTATCACATTCGGTGCGGGAACGAAAAATACTGTCGATAGGCGAGAATATCATACCTCTGTCAACGTCCTTAGCGATAGATCACCTGGCCATGTAAGATGAGGGCTATGAGGCTGGGAGATGGCGGGATACCTTCCAACGGGGGTGGGAGACAACTGGACAACTGTCACGCACTGCTGAAATGTTTCAACTCGCGAGTCATTGTCCGCTGTGAGCAAACTCAACTGCGCCAGTATCTGGTACCGGCTGATGCTCCTTCTAACTTTTTCGACTGTGAGAAACGGATCAAATCTTTCGAATCTTCTTATACGATTGTACTTTGGCTGCTTGAACACTGCGATGAATGACTTGCTTGGCGAGTCTTATCCTTGGCTTCCACAAGGATAACCAGACAATTGACTTCCCATATCTCCTTTGCAAACTTTACAGCTGGAACTGATGATGCAGCAGGTGTCATGTGAGTTTCAGAATAGACGAGTGTATTATTGTAATCTCTGGTAGTTCCAAATTTCTTCTCTGTATTACATCGCTGTTCACTTACAGTTTGAGAATGTAAAGCTTCTAGCTTGGGTTAGCCAGTGTTTGAGACTTTCTTTTTTTCACTGCTGTAATGAGAGGGTCAGCGGCATGAGCATTGTGCGAGATGCAAAATTTAGACATGGCCTATGAAAATGCGGCGCTACTTTTCCAATAGGTGATTCTTTCAGCAACATGTGATAACTTCTTGATCTACTGCACAGACTGAAGAGCTGAGAAGTGTAAACCTTGCTGTGTTAGCACATTGTGGTTCTAACTGTGTGTTTGGAGTGGAACAAGAGCTAAAAACTTGTTCGCCACTCATGTGCTTAGACTGTAACTCCCAGTCCACTTGCCTGGAACAAGTTTTCACACTGTTTTGTTGCACCACATACTGTTGAATGTCATCAGAGCCATATTGAGTACATTTGGTCAAGCACGTGATGTACAACATCACTTAAGGTTGCCCAGAGTAGTGACAGTAGTTAACAGCACAGAAGTCAATTGATGTTTCCACAAATGCTTGCCCAAGTACACATAGCAAGTTGCTTGGAACACAACACTGCATCAGAGTAGTCAAAACTCACTCAGGTTCCCCCGATACCCTGTCCAGTGTCTTGTCAGCCTGCGGCATCTTCATCCTAGAATTTATCTATACAGTGCATGAGTTTCATGATGAGCAGCCAGTGTACATGTTGAAAATTACCTTTACAAAGCTTGCTTATTCAATGTATGTGTGCTTGTGAGGGGATAGGACTCAATTGTCAAATGGAGCAAGTGGGTTGTTTGTTCATAGAGGCTGATTGAAGGAGCCTAGGTGCCACTTTCAAGAAGTAACTGAGCTGTGGAAGTCAAGGGCTCTGTACATGTGTAGTCTAGGACTAGCACATCTGCTCATTCTAAAGAGCGAATGGCACCCAACAAGGGACACTACAAGCCGCTGAATTGACTCTGGTTTCATCAACCAGATGAACACACTTCTATCGTACTTGATGCAAGTCGCTCCAAAATCACCCTACCCAGTTTCTGCTTTTTCAGGTCAAAAATAATTTATGTCCCCACAGAAGTTTGCAAATGTTTTTTCTACTGTTCACAAGACATTCCCTGACACTTCCTAATTTGCATGAAAATAAGTCCAAGCTGAATTTCAACCAACTTAAAATTGCTGTATTCATTGTCAGCATGACCCAATTCTCATCCCAGTAGCTCCGATGTACACATAACACTTGCTTTTTGTTCATAGTACTGCACAATAGGGATGATTGAATGTATGTATCAAGTAATTTGCTTGCAGGGCCTGTCACTTGCCAGGCCCAAGCCGTACTCATGACACCTAACTCCTCGAACAGTCTTGTAGTCATCTACCTCAAAGCTTGCTGGGCTTGCCAACCTCTTGATGCAACATGCATGCATGCTTCTACTATGACATAATGCAACTGAAAACATACTGACTTGCAGCTGCATCTAACACTGACCCACAGCACTCTTTTATTATATTATGGTGCTCATATGGGTTCATTTGCATGGGTGTGCACATTCAGAAGCGCTGATCAGATCTCTGACTGCGAAGTCACTAGACTACATGGGGTCATTGATTCCCATAACAAGCGTCTATAAATAAAATTTGTGCAGCTACCCAGATCTGGAGCCCTGTGGGTCGCGTAGCTCTCCTACACTACTCTGCAATCCATCCTTGATGCTTAACCAGCCAGTACACGCATACTTTCATCATTTAAGCTAAGCATGATCGGTTGCTTTACTGTTTTGCAATCAATCTTTTTGCGGGAATTTGACGTTTCAAAGCATATACCTTGCTTTCTTGTGTGCGTGCGCTAGTAACCGGCCATCATGATGCAAAGCTTCGCAAGTGCATAATTATAAAAAAGGGTTCCTTTACGAATGGTTGCAAGGAATTCCGTGCCGTTTTGTCCTTGAGCTGGTTTGACGTAGTCTTTGATTGATCATATACCTCTTTTCGATGCTTGTCCACTGCGAGAGAAGAGGATTTAACAAAGGAATCTTGCTGCATAATGTCATACAAAGCTGAAGGATACAAACTCAGGAGTCCCAGCTTCAACTAACCTGTTAGACGAAACGTATTGCTTGCTTTACACTGTTTATCCAAAGTGTCTCCTTTTGTGCGCTTACTCCACGATTATAAGCCAAGAGATGCACAGTTAGAAATACATGAATTGCGCTCCAATGCAATTGCAGCCAGTGGTAGATATTTCCCCGCCCTCCGTTTTATCGCGAACCAGTGATTCGGGCGTAGGAGGCGTTTCTCGGTGATCCGCCAAACACATGTTTCGTATATACCCTCGCTCAAATGAGTTCTTGGCAAGCGCAGTAACCGTACCATCAGCGAGGCAACTCTTGGTTCGACTGAGGAGCACTTGACGGTGACACCGGGAACTGCATCAACGTGTCCTCTTCATGTAAGCTCGAATACATAGAGTATAGAGATAAAAAAAACCAGGCGCTGACCTTCCGCTCGAGCTGAATGCATCTTCGAGGAAAACATAGAACAGATTCATGTGTTTCAGTTGTGTACCTACTGTGGAGTCAGTACACCACACCGGAGGGAGAAGACTCCTTCACACTTGTACGACACAATGCATGAGCAAAGCGTATGGCAAAAACCCGTTACAGAACTTAATTTCTATGTCTGCAGCCCGATGCGAAGGCTCTCCCCTACCAACTCATTAGCACCACATGTAGTGTTTGTAAGTAACGCCTAGTCAAGCGTCAAATGTGCATTCATTTTAGGTGAACTAACCGAGATAAACTTGAAAACAATTCTCCCACATAAAAGTCCTCGCACGGTTGTCGAATCTGCTTGAACACTGTTAGAAAACTGTAGCTATTGGGCAAATAAGTGCTGAACAGCTGAGTAGGTGGTAGTGCTATAAGTGCAATTGTAAAAATAAACAATGACAACTAAGTCACAGTGTGAGCTCATATAATATAATATTTTTGTTTCGGTTGTGCTATGGAATACATGCGATATGTACACCTAAGCTAGGAGGAGGTCCTGGAACATGCATGATCAGCAGTGGCACTGATGCGCATCATATCAGGTATGTTCAGCACCTGTATATAGAGCGTCAAAGGAGATCAAACACATCAGAAACGAAGGCCCAAATTGAGGGACTAAGCTGACCTTGAATTTGTCTGTTGAGTTTCCCCATCCCTTTTATCAGTGCCTTTGACGTGTCTGTAATTGTCAACGGTTTCTGTACTTCTGCCCGCTAGTGTAACAAATCCGCGAGTGCACCTGATCGCAATAGCTGCGAGGAAAGCAAAAAGCTGTTTTAGGCGCTTTTGAAAACAAAGCTTCTGCAATTAATCGCTCTTTTCAGCGGTAATGTCAATGGCAACCGCGCATCCCGCGGTCTCTTGGTCCATTTTCAATGCATTACAGCGGGGGCTTGCGCCAACAAATGGTGTGGCAGAACACCAATTGCAACAGTAGATCAAAGCTGTCCTTTAAACAGTTTTCATTCACACCAGTGTTCACGATCAATCCCGTTCAGTCAGCGCATTTCCTCTTTGTTGGCCTTCGAGGGCAAGCGCGTACAAGCTCGCAAGAATGGAAGACCCAAGCCTTGCAACAGTATCTTTGAGACCGGGAGGAGGTCGTAATCCTTTCGCTAGATTTTCACAAGGAGCCGGGGTGAAGGCAACCCCTCAGAAGGTATCACACCATCTTTTGAATAACTTGTTCAACGTCTATTAGCGGTTGCTCGCTGGAACTCACCATTGATAAGTTGATTGCAACATCAAGCCAGAATGAGCCTGCTTTCGCTGTGATGCTGCCCTGGCGTGAAGAATGAGTGGCTCAACGATCAGCCGTCGCCCGTGCAGGTGATTTCATCGCTGTCGACACCTCACACGGCACTTATTGAAGACCGAAAGAAAGAGTTGGGTGTTTCTATTCTTAAGTATTCAGCCAAGTTCATGATACATTTCTCAGAGGTGAGTACCTTCACACCATGTCCAGTTTATCAGCTGGACCAGTCCAGCCCTTAAGGTCGTGCAAGACAGCTTATGAATTGAATCAGAGTCGGATGCCGACATTTATGACCTGGGAATCAATTTTGTTCATGGATCTTTTTCTTGCGAACCAGTTGTACCCCGAATAATGTTGCACCCGTGATAAGGTCACCAAAACATCTTCACGGGCTAGCGCAAACCAGTAATCGCGCGTCCATTTTCGTTCTGTAGTAACTTGAGCTGAGTACACGAGTCTGTGGAACTTTTCGATCAAGGGTGGCGTCACCAAGCAG
The DNA here is from genome assembly GCA_032356285.1 of Smithsoniella earleae. Taxonomy (NCBI): domain Eukaryota; kingdom Viridiplantae; phylum Chlorophyta; class Ulvophyceae; genus Smithsoniella; species Smithsoniella earleae. The sequence goes on along the minus strand of JAULKQ010009789.1, from coordinate 3,580 downwards.
TGACCAGATCCAACCATGTGAACAGATTTTCACACATTAATAATCAATGTGTTGAATTATGCAGAGATACAACAGAGCACCGCCGGGACTACAGGCCATCAAAGGGCTGGTCGTTGACGATGTCACGAAGAACCAGGTGGGAATCCAACACTGAATTACAGTCATTCGTTCGCAGCTTAGCTTGTGTCCGAAATGCGCTCTCTGCATACATCCTAAATATTTGGTTTATCTTTTTGTCCAAGTACTATTCGGACGTGCGAGGATTGTAAAAATCGGTTGCTGTCAAGGTTCACACGAGGCAAGTGAATCAGTCAGACACCGCTGACAACTGGCGTTCCGCCCACTCTGCCGGTGATGGAGCTGTTCAACCGAGTGCAGCTGCCAAACCCACCCCAGCTCCTCAAGGTCCTGCCCTCGCCATCTTGCGAGCTGAAGATGTCGGTCAACAAAAATGGCAACCAGCAAGGGATCTTACTAGTTCCGCACAAGCTCAGCAGAAGCTACGCGGCATTTTAAACAAGCTCACCCCCGACAATTTTGATCGACTTCTTCCCCAGGTGATGTCGTAGCCTCGTCTATATGCACATCTTTGCAAATAATCAAACCTCTGCATGATAGCCTTCACTTCGACGAAGAAGCGCAGGTCCTGGCGATCATGTCGCATTCAACGGAGGTATTGAGAAAATGCATTCCATTGTTGTTCGAGAAAGCAGTTGCGGAGCCCAAGTTCTGTGCCTTGTACGCTGATTTGTCGGCAATTCTGTCAAAAGAGCTGGCTTCGCACGACTATGGCAAAGATAGCGGGAAACCCATCTCTTTCAAGCGGGAGCTTCTCAATACATGTCAGGTACTGTGCACTACTTTCAATGATAATTCATTAAGTTGATTTGAGTGTCTCGTTACACATACAGAGCCCCGGGCCGATGCCGAATGATACCTTCTGACACCTTGATTAGACGTAAATTAACACACCATGAGACAGCCGTTGTACTGCTAACGCATGACCTCAATCGTTGGGTGATTTTAGGACGAGTTCGAAGGAATGGAAGCGCAACGAGAAAACCTGAAGACTGAGACGAAAGGAAGCGAGGCGGATGCGGAGTATGCACGTCGCGAGCTGAAAATGCGACAGCTAGGTACAATGAGGCTGCTAGCAGAGCTTTTCAATCGTGATTTGCTGACGACGCCGATCATGAAGATTGTGACCACAGAGCTGCTTTCACGGGGAAAGATTTCCACTGGAGTTTACGACAGCGATCTTATAGAATGCCTGGTCCAGGTAACGTCTATGATTATAAAAGTGCATTGTATACTATTCATGCAATGTCGTTGCAGATTGATCGTGCCCAGATTAAATACGACTACCTTGCAGGCTATCGCTATATCTGGTAAGAAAATGAGCATGAACGAGAAGTTGAGCAAGCCCCTGAAGCAATGGCTGGTTACGTTGGGGCAGTGGAGTGATGACTTGTCTCTTGAAGCTCGAATTCGATTCAAGATCAAGGACCTACAGGTGCTTTCAACTTCAATTCATGGTCACATTCAGCTGAACAGTTGTCTTCAGCTCACCGTCCATCATGCTGTGAGAGCCCACTTACTATCTTTTTATTTCCGCATATGTGGGCTCTTTGGTAGAAGTAGAAAGCATGCAGTAAAGGAATACACAAAGGTTAGTCAACAAGCACAACGCAGTCCCAGTTGACACATAGCACAGCCTTTCTCATGACCTACTGATTTAGGTGATTCAAGATACGCTCAGTCTTTAACTACAATTATCAATGGCAAAGTGTAAGTATTGCAAGGGGTGGTATCAGGGTGTGGACTCAGGCTTGAGTTTTGATGCTCTGCACTTGTGGTTTCAGATGGATTGAAGCCATAGGAACTCAGAGCTTGGTGCATGTGGTTCATTCATCTCGCACACCAATGAGTATGTTAGAGCATCTCCATGATCATTTCTAGGCCTTAAATCTCCATGTAATTTTGCTGGAATCAGTTCAGCATGTGGTGGGAAAGCATTCACATGTGAGTGGTTACCAGGGGCATAGAATTAGTGCTTGTAGGATTGTCAGTGGATACCCCATGACCAGATTGCTGACTTGTGGCTACTCAGGCTTCACTACACCGGCCATATGTCTTATAAGTATATGTTTTTCTCTTGCAAAAACTCATTTCAAATTTATTGAAGGTAGGCGTGTCTGTGGGCTTGAGAACTTGGGAATTCCTGTTTGTTGAAGGGAGTGGTACAGTGGTGGACGAGGAAACAGAAGTTGGCTGCTGTGCTGTGCTGTGTGATGTGCTCTTAACACTGAAACGTCAAACATTGACTGGGTCTGTGGTCTTTGAACTCGCTGTGTCTAACACCTGTTGATAATACGCCTAGCGGCACCAAACAAAGCCAATATTGCAGTAATTATCCTGGATAGTGCGTCATATCTGTTAATCAACTCCCCCAGTGTTGGCTTTGACAACAAGTCATACTGCTTTACAGCGTGCTGATCATGTGAGGAGCCAAAGTTATTGCCATGGTATCAACCTGTTAGTATAGAACGTCGTGGAATCTAATTTATGCTGCATGTGTGAAGATATGAGGGATATTTCACGTTTGACACTCCCTTAGAAAAGAACCGCCCGCTCTAAGTCGAATTAGGAGAGGCCACACTCATTCATCGTGAGGCGGTTTGGAGGAACCCTTGTAATCTTGCAGCCTGAGAACACACTTTCTCAGTGCGTTGGTGAGATTGACAAAGTAGAGATGCTATGTCATGCTGTGTCAGTAGCATGAGAACGCGGTGGTCACGTTGACTTGTTGGTGTTCAAGATCATCAAACTGTGAAGTGGTCTGAGTTATTGGTGATGGCCACCATTCAGGTTGACCTGCATGCACGAATAGCCTGTTGCATACCCGCAGCAGGCCATAAGAGTTTGTGAACTGAATTTAGTCTGGGTCATCATGAAAGCCATAGTCTTGTCAGTCAGGATGCATTGAGCTGCGAACACGCTAATGTAGCACCCAAGACACTGTCGGTAGATACTGCCTACTTCTTCAATCTGATGTGTTTTTCTGATGGGTTTTAATTTTCATGATCAAGAGTTTTCGTTGTTTGATTCCATTTCCTAGCACTGCCCAGAACACTCAGGGAAAGTCCCTCTTTGGTTCATAAAGAGTTTGTATTCAAAATTGTGATTCGAGTTGGACACTGACAATGAGCATGGACTCAGTGCAAACAAATATGGCATCTTCATAGTAAATGTAAATCTATTGTCTGGTAGCGAGCCAGGAATAGAAAATTAATTACAGTGCTATTAGTTATGTGCTTGTGTAAAAAGGCGTGTTCAGGTTGTTGTGCTAGTGTGGTGAAAACTGTTCAGCGTTGGCAAGCGAAAGTGCGTTCTTGTTGAAATTGAGTTGGAACAGAGCTGTCAGAACAGAATGTTGAATGCCCATCAACCAAGTAACTGACCGAGAAGGGCTGGCAAGAGGTGAAAGAATATCATCTTCTTGTCACCTTGTACATTCTGGTGTGCGATGTGAAAATAAAGAGAGCACTGTGTGTTGTAAATCTGTTGAAGGTTGACACTG